>CADWAF010003439.1:0-10108 GCA_902984215.1 Willaertia magna | reverse complement strand
GAATGTTTTACAATTTGTTTATGACTTGACCGGAACCCAACATTTAGAAAATATCAATAGCAACTTGACAATATTATTGAAAGATATTGCTTCATAAATCCTCCTTTAAACCTATATATCCTGCTGTTTTTCAAATAAAAACAATTTTTATTCTTCTTCTTCTTCTTTCTTTACAATTTCATCTTTTGGAATGTTAATCTCATGATTTAATAAAAACGATAAACCAAACAAAATAAAAGAAACAATTACTAATAAATAATAAATAAAACGTCTATCTAATGGGAAGACATTAAAATTAACAGACCAAGCAAAGATTGTTCCTCCCAAAACAGGTCCAAACATTCTACTTAGAGAAACTAATGATTGTGCAATTCCATTTAACTTTCCAGCGTTCTTTCTTGTTACACAATTATTTGTAATAACAAATGTACCTAAAAAAGTAAAACTTAATGTAATTTGATAAAATAGTAAAAGAATACAAGTAATTGACCATAAAAGGATTGTTTTGAAAAATGTTTGATCTTCTTTTGTGCTTGCAAAGATGGATAATTCAGGGAATAAAAGTATTAAGAATGGATTAATAAAGTTTACAATACGATAACAACGTAGACAACCATATTTTGTAATGACACGATGTATAATAAAAACTTGACCTACAAATATTACACTACCTAAAAAGGCACCAATCACTAAAATAACATTATTTAATAAATAAATAAATAATAAAACAACTTACTTCCCAATTCATAAGAATTCCAACCAAATCCTCCCTTATCAACAGGTAATAAAGTAAATAAAGGTAAACACTAATAATTAAAGATAAATAAATAAAAATAATGAATAAAAATAATTAAAAATAATAAAAATAATTAATAACAATAAAATTTAAAATATAAATAAAAATTTCAATAATAAACTTACTTCATCAAAAATAACTTGTTTAAAACCTAAAAACATGTACATAAAACAAGTAATTAATGGAATTGGTGATTTTAAAATTTCATTATTTTTAAAATTAATAAACATTTCTTTACACTTTTCTTTCCAATCATTATTAAAAAGTATACTCTTCTTCTTATCATTATTATAATTCTGTACAATTATCTCTTCTTCTAATTCGTCATTAACATTCCTGTCAATTCCATCATTTAATAAATTTTGTTGTGATTCACTATTATTGATAATATTATTCTTTTTTTGTTCTTTACGTGAAAGATAGGCAGCTGATTCTTCTAAATAAAGATAACCTAAAATAAAACCAATAAAAGCAACACCACTAACAATTAAATTTGGTAATAAATATGGAAATTTATCTAAAAATAATTGTATCCATTGTGGAAATAATTGTAAAAAATTAGGATACTGTTTTGTTGGACGACTTAGCACACCACCAACTTTTAGTTTTTTTTTAATAATTTTACAATTTGAGTTTACAATAATTATTATTAAATATTACTTACTTAAAGGACCTAATACCGAAGAAATGCCGAATGTGACACCTATAAAAGAAAATGCTTTTGCCTGATTTGTACTATCAGTAATTTCTCCCAAATAACTTTTCATTACACCTAAATTTCTATTTTTTATACATTCATACCATTTAAAATCATTTAAAACATGTTTAAAAAAATAATTTTAAAAAAATAATTTAAAAAATTATTTAAAAAAATAAAAAAAATAAAAAACATACCCATTAAATAAACCAAATAAAAATCTAACCACAATAGCATACCAATAATATTTTGAAAAACCAAAACCTAAAGCAATAAAACTACTAATAAAAACACCAAAAAGTAAGATTGGTCTTCTACCAAAATGATCTGAAAGATGTCCCCAAATAAAACTTGAAATAAATTGACTTAGATAATATGATCCAGCTATAAATCCAATATAATAACCATATTCTTCTGGTTTATTTGTTATATTAAAATCAGATATCATATAAGCTATATATGGAAATAAAGATGTCATATTTAAATTGTCACATAAATATAAAAAAAATACAATAAATAATTTTTTGTAAGGTAAAGGTGTTATTTTTTTTACAATATTTTCCGTGTTATTGTCATTGTTATTATTGTCATTATTGTGTTCATCATTTTCTTTTATAAAATTATTGGGTTCAGTATTTTCTAAATTTGTAAAAGATACGGACCGTATTTTTTCAATTCCGTTATCCTCTTCAATGGTCGGCGATAAATTATTATCTAAATCATGTTTATTATCAGCAGCGTTATTAATTATTGTCTTATTGTCAGTAATGGAATTATTCACTGTTGTTGTGAATACTAATTCGGAATTTGTTTTGTTATTGGTAACATTAATTTTTTCTTCTAATTCTTCTTCTTGTGCATTTTCTATTGTTTGTTGTTGAATGAGAAAATTATCTTCTATAGAAACAAATTTTTCTTCTTCTAACATTTTGTTGACACTTTTGAATCGCAAGTAGAGGTTTTTGTGTTTTTTCAATTTTTTTCAACAAAAGCATCTTTGCAAATGTTTTTTGGAAAATGAGGAGATGCTTTCCAAAATGCATAAATCTCGCGAGAACGGACTAATACTTTTAAGATGCGAATTAATTTGTTGCTGTGCTGGGTAGATGCATGGAAAAATAAGATAGCGTCTCTTTTATCTAAAGTGTTATTTCATGTTGCAATAAACAGCCCTAATTTTTAGAAACAAGATTTTATTTCTTCTAGCTCAGTAAACTCATTGAGTTTCGCAATTACTCCAGGTACTTATGATACTAACAACAAGGCTGTATAACAAATTAAATAAATATAAAATCAATGTCAAATAAATATTTTTCCTTTTCTTTACAACATTCCACCATTTTCTTTAAATTTTTTAACATGTAATCATTCATTGTATTTTTACAACCAATTAAAAAAGCTATCACATCTGAACCACACGAAACATCTAAAATCTCTTCTTGACTATTTGAAATAAATAAATTTTCATCAATCTCTTTTAAATCATAACATTCGTCTGTAAAGTTAGATCTAAAAGAACCTCCAAGCCAAATCTTTTTCATTAATTTATCAACAATTACTAATTTAGTAAATCCACCATAAATTTTAATGTCATTTATTCCATAATGGAATTCTTCTTTTATATTTTTATCAATTTTATAGTTTTGATCACAAGGAAATGCACATTTTGAATTATCTAATTCTTTAACATTCTTTGTAAATTCTATTTGATTTAATTTAACTTTTCCTTCATTTTTGTCATTAGAAAAACAATGTCCTAATTTATCTCCAAAATAACCATAAACTAAAATATCTAATTGACTTGTAATTAAAACGCTTATATGACTTAGAGGAATTGCAATTGCCTCTAAAATAATGATATTTTCAATTTCATTTAAAATAACTTTTGACAAATAATGATTATTAACAGTTGAAGAATAAAGTGCTTGACCATATCTATTAGATCCTAAACCAAATAGTTGTCCATCATTTGTTAAGACTAATAAATGTCCATATCCACCTGAAATCTTTTTAATTCTATAATTATTATTAGAATTATTATTATTATTTAATTTTGGTAAAGGAATTAATGTAAATTTTTTGCTTGACATATTTTCAAATTGTCCACAAAAATAAATATCACTTTCATTTATTACAATAATTGTAGAATAGGTTCCACAACAAGCATGTGTAATGTTATAATTATCATTGTTAATATTTTTAAATAGTCCATCATTTAAAATAATATTTAATTTATTATCAATAACACTAGAAATTCCATTTAATTGTCCCTCACTACCTCTACCTAATCCAAATATAGTATCTTTTTCATTAATAACTATTAAATGATAAAAACCGGTAAGAAAGAATTTTATTTTGTTTAATTCTGAATTATTGTAAATTAAAATTTGTTCTTTAATGAAATTTTTGTTATTTATTTTTGTTTTAATTTTAAAAATAGAATTATTTTCATCTGCAAAGAAAGTGAAATCGCCATTACAAGCGATGTGAATGATTTTTTGGTCATGAGTTATTGGAAGATAGTTTTTATTGTGGGGAAGGTGTTTGATAAATAGTTTGGAAGAAATGATTTGATCTTTTGACATTCTTTATTTATTTAAAAATAAATTTTTACATTGGACCTTAAAAAATTGTAATGGTTTGTGGATTTATATTTTATAATTGCAACAAGAACAAAGAGTGTTCTTATTCTTCTTAATATTCATCATAACATGTAAATAAATCCTCCCATTGAATTAGAAAAATATAAAAAAAAATGTCCGAAACAACAGACCCTTCCCCCACCATTGACAACACCTTTATTAATAAACAGCGCTGTTTCAATGGGGAGGAACATAAGGGATGGGGAGAATTCAGTTTGCCATCAAATAAAATCATTAAATCAATAGCTGCAACAGCAGGTGAAACAATTATTTTAACAGGTAATTATTTTAATAATTTTATTTTCCTTAAATTTTACTAAAAAAAAGAATCTAGGGAACTGTATACTTTACAAAACTATTCTAAAGATTTCAAAGAACAAAAATATTTAAATAAAATTGATAATTACAAAAATTTGTATAATTTTAATTTTACACTTTTTGCAAAAGATATTTTAAAGATGGAATACAATATTCCAAAAATTAAAGAAATATTTTGTAATTGTGGTATTTTAATTTTACAATTAGAAAATGACGAATATATTTTAATTTCTTACGATCACAAAAATATTTATGGAAAATATATTAAAGATAATTTTAAATTGCTGGCTACTTGTACTTTATCTTATCGGTTTATTGCTATAAATAGTAAGTTATTTTGTTAATATTGCAGTTTAAATTGTTTAAATTATAAAGAAAATAATCAATTTAAATGTTGGGAATATGAATATTTACGCGACATTAAAGAAAAAACTATTCCAGAAAAGGCAAATGAAAAGATAAATAATTTAATAAAAAAGGGAATTAAAATATTATCTTGTGGAGGTGATTTTAGTATTATTGTAACAGAAAATGATAATAAAATGTATGTAGAAGGACCAAATACATTTAATTCACTAAGTGGAGTGGATACTGAAGAATTTGAATACACTTATTTAAAAACACCATTTGAAGAAATATCAGAAATCAAACAAGTAACATGTGGATATTATTTCACAATTGTTTTACTAAATAATGGAAAAGTTTTTGCTTCAGGTAATTATAACTATTTAATATTATTTAATATTGTTATTTTAATAACAAAAAAGGCCATAATTCATTAGGTCAATGTGGTCATGAGAATTTAGATGATAACAAAACATTTATGGAATTCTTGTTACCTGTTGGATTGAACGTTAAAGAATTTGGTTGCACATCAAGAGGAACTTATTTTACAACAACTACAAATGATAATGTCTATTTTATTGGAGAAGCTGTTACAGAGTTAGAACAAGAACAATTTGGGAATGTTAAGGCACATTGTTTATCTTTACAATATGCGCCAACATTAAAGTTTAATACAGTAGTTACTGGAGGATGGCATTATGTTGTTTATTGTAAAAATGTTAGAAAGTTTGAATCATTAAAATATTTTAAAAATAATTTACAAAGATTATTGAAAGGAAATGATGTTTTTGTAGATATTAATTTTAACTAAAGTTGATTAATAACTCTACAAACAATAATAAAAGAGAAATAAAACAATATGGGTTAAATGCCATGCAAATTAATTGCAACTCAAACCTGCTAGCTCTCTGCTCTATACGTATTCTTCAAGAATTTTGAGTGGTGTGGTATAATATAATTATTTTCACCAATAACTCCAATTTTCACCAAAGCACACCACATGTCTTTTTCACAACACTTTATACTACATAAATACATATAATTTTTCTTCTGTAATGTGTTGTTGTTTTACTTCAATTACTATCGTGCACTGCATTCACAAACGCCACAAGAGCGGCGAAAAAGACAACTACAAAAACAGTTCGGAAAATAATTATCTAACTGCATTCCTAAGTGAACAACAACATGTTAAACTATCGTTAACTATTTTTACATTATTTCAATATAATAACATCTTCTTCAACAATTTATAAGAAGAAAGAAACTATTTTATTACATTTTCCGAATTGACCAGTTAATTGAATTAAGCTTAAAAAATTAGAGATGAGTTTATTATAAGGGACAAAACCATTGCATGGTTTTGTTCCCATCTTACAAATCATTTTCATCTAGTATGTCTCCGTAATTAATGCTTTTTTTACTTATGTTTATGGCTTTCTGATTTGTAAGTATTTGCCAAATTGACCATTTGTTGATATTTCTTTCCTTGGCTACGTACGGTTTAATGTTGCTGTTAGTTCTGATTACTGGGTTATTGTTCCATTCTGCGCTTTTGTAACAGTTTGAATTAAGCTTAAAAAATGACTAGAAAACAAGCCTTTAGTGCAGCAAAGAAAAAGGCTCAGTTACAAGATAAAAGAAAGAAAAAGAAGGAAAAAGAAGAAAGAAAAGAAGATTTATATGATTGGTCAAAATGGAAAGATAGTGAAGAAGAAATTAGGGCCGGCAGTTCTTCCGATAATAAAACTGATCAAAAAAAACCAAATCAAATCAGAGGTAATCCAGAAGAAAGAATCAATGCAATTGAAGAAGAATCAGAACAAGAATTTAATCAAAAAGAACTAACACCTTTATCTGAATCAGAAGAAGAAAATTCCGATAATGACAGTGCATTAGAAGAAGAAGATGATGAAACTAATAAGTCTTCCAAAAAGAAGGAATACACCTCTATGGTTACTTCTGAATATAAATTAGCTACAAAATTCTCAAAAGAAAGTGAAGAAGAAATTCAAAAAAGAAAATTAGAAAGTTTACAACCATTACCTGTATATCTTGAAGTTTCTGACGATAAAGCACCTCACCCTTCAAAATTTAAATCTTTACAAGTTGAAGTAAATGAAGGATATAAAAGTCTTGATTTTCCAAAGAAACCAGATATTGACTATACTAGCTTAAAAAAAGGTCAAATGGAAAGGTTTGAAGAAGAATATTTTGAAAAGTATTTACAAGAAGTAATTGGTAAATATAAAACAGAAGAATTAAACTATTTTGAAGAAAATCTTCATGTTTGGAAACAATTATGGAAAACTATTGAATTATCAGATATTTTATTAATTGTTGCTGATATTAGACATCCACTATTTCATTTCCCTCCATCTTTATATAATTATATAACAAATGAATTAAAGAAACCATTTCTTTTAATTTTAAATAAGTGTGATTTAATTTCTGAGGAGAAACAACAGATTTGGATTAAGTGGTTTAAAGAAAACTATCCAAACGTAACGGTTTGTTTATTTACGAGAGGCACGGGAAGTGGAAAGAAATCAAAGAGTAAAGAGGTAAAGCTTGAGGAATTACAGTTAATTAAGCGTTATTCTAAAACGATATGGCAAACGTGTAAAAAACTTTATAAAGAGTATAAGATTAGTGGATTGAAGAAAACGATAAAAGAAGAACAAGAGAAGGTAGAAGAGTTGGTTGAATCTGATTTTGATGAGTTGATTGATGCTTGTGATAAAGTTGAGTTACCAACACCACAGCCAAAATTAAAGTTAAAGAAGAAGGAAAGAAAGAGAAGAGAGGCAATTAAGGCTGGATTGATACCTGAAGATGAAGAAGAAAATGTAGAAGAAGAGAAAGATGTTGTTGATGAGAAGGACGAGAAGCATGGTCACGATATAACAAGTGACATTGATAAGAAATATGATGGTTGTGTGATTGGATTTATTGGTCATCCTAATGTTGGTAAATCATCTATTATTAATGCCTTGACTGGAAAGAAAGTGGTTTCTACTTCTTATACACCTGGTCATACCAAACATTATCAAACAATTTTCTTAGATACTAAGAATAAGATGATTCAATTGTGTGATTGTCCAGGTTTAGTTTTTCCAGCTGTTGGCGTTTCTAAATCTTTACAAATTTTATCAGGTATTTTCCCAATCAGTCAAGTAAGAGATCCTTATAGTATTGTAAGATATTTAGCTGAAAGAGTAGATCTTGTGAAGAAATTAAAGTTAAAAAAAGATGAATATGACATTGAAAATAATATTCCATGGTCAGCTTGGACAGTTTGTGAGGCTTATGCTGTAAAGAGAGGTTATATGACTAAAAAGAATGGAAGACCTGATGTCTATAGAGGAGCTAATGAATTATTAAGAAAGGTATTGAAGGGGGATGACCCAGCCTTGATATTAGCATTTTCACCTCCAACTCCTTTGTCAAAAACTAATCAAGAAAATATAATTCAAGAAGAGGAAGAAATTGAGCCAATAGAAGAAGTTGAAAATAAAAAAGGCACAAAGGGAAAAAAGAAAAAGTATGAAAACCTCAACCCTTTCGATTACCTTAAGGATATGGAGGAATTAAATAATGAAGAATTGTAAATAAAGTGTAATTTATTTTAAAAATCTGTAATAACATTTAAATTGATTTGTAATGAAAGATATCCATAAAACAAACTTTATTTTACAAAGTTAGATGCATCTTGAAGAATCTTTCTAGATTTCTCTTGAATAATTTTTTTCTTTTGCAATAATAATTTCATGTCTTTTCTGTAATGTTCATGTGGAAAGCTTTGATTGCAGTTTTGGCTTTGTTTGCTGTTGTTTGTTTGTGGACTATTTGATGTCTTGACATCTTTGCGTAGATTTGCAAGAAAAACCGCCATTGTTTCTCTATTTCCTTTGAATGCTGCATAACTAAGAAACAGTACAAAAGCCTTACACATTCCTTCAATAGTCGCAATATTAAACCTGTTCAAAAAACATATTCTGGCGTTACTTTCTAAATACTTGTTGTCAACCTCAACACCAATAAAAATACAATCCTCCTTATCAGCCAAAACAGCAAGTCCTGTTGACAGAGGGATTTTGCTTTCCAATAATATTTTAATAGTCGACAAGATACTTTTGCGAATTTCACAGTGGTGTTTTAATATTTCTTTAAGTTTAAATTCACAAACTATATGTAACTTAATTTCTGTGATATTTTGTTCTGATTCTGCACCACACTCATCGATTACAGCATAAAACCATGTCATTCTTTTAGTTAAAAAAGATATTTCAGAATCCAAAGTATTCTTCAAATAACGACATGAATATCTTAATTGCTCAATACTTTCAAATTCTGCTGCTTTACTTCTTTCTTCAAGATACTCATTACCGTTCAAACACATTAACCCGTGAACATAAGAAAATATCTTTTTAAAAGTAGGATTATCTTCTTTAAGAAGATTTTGAAAATGTTTGTGGAAACTTTCAGAGTGAGTTAAAGTAAAATACATAGAGTTATCATCCTTAAACGCCTCTTTAATTGCCTCAATAACCAAATACTCTTTACTTGAATCTAAACAAATCGGAGCATTCTCAAAAGCATTGTCATGTATCGTTAATAAAGAATTATTATTAAAATAAGATAAAGGGTCTTTTTCAAAATCGTTAGTTTTTGAACCGCTAGCATTCTCATTTTCATTCATTTCGTCTTTTGTTTGTTCCATTTTTTACTTGAAAATACAGACTGACCGGTTTTTTTCTAGCCAACCGTTTATTCAGTCAGAGGTAATATTAAAAGTGGCAAGGTTTTTATTGTACACAAGTTTGAAAATACAAAAAATTTAAAGTAAAAACAAAGAAGTTTAAATAATTTATAATTACCCACGACACCTAGTCGAAAAGAATTTTTTTTATTACAATTTTAAATAACAATGACCTATATATTAAATTATTGAGATAGAAACTATTAGTATCGAGGTTGCTTCGGAAATTCATATTTGGAGGTGATATTGAAATACTGTCTTTCAATAACATTACACTTACAAAAAATAAAAATTGCTTACAAGGATCGAACCTGTAATATTTTTTTTCCTTTTTTATTATAATAGATAACACAATATCACAAAACAAATAAATCTATTACAATCGTAATGTTTTTTTTCCTTTTTTATAATAATAGATAACAAAATAAAATATAATCACTTTTTGTCACAAAATAAAATATTAATTAATTTTATTACATTCGTAGAGTTTTATTTCCTTTTTAATAACAATAGATAACATAATAATTATATAAAACAAAATAAATTTTATA
>CADWAF010003437.1:0-16792 GCA_902984215.1 Willaertia magna | reverse complement strand
CAGCAACTGCCACTAACTTAAACACTGCTAACCATCAACAAGGTGCAATGTTTTGTTTCCAATGTGAACAAACACAAAACGGTACAGGTTGTACCACTATTGGTAATTGTGGTAAAACACCATCCGTTGCAGCAATGCAAGATTTATTAATTTATCAAACTAGACAATTATGTGCATTAGCTCATTATGCAAGAAAGGCTAATACTTCAATATCTTCTAAAGAATTTGAAAAGATTGATGATTTTATTTTAAGAGCAATGTATGCTACATTAACTAACGTAAATTTTGATGAAGCTAGATTTGTTGAATATTTAAAAGAATGTGAAGGTTTAACTAACTTTACAAAAAATAATTTATTACAAAATAAATTACCTGAAGAATATAATGAATTAATTAAATTAAATATTCATGAAATGATTGAAAAGAAAGATATTGAACATTTAGTTGAAATGGGTAAACGTGTTGGTGTATTAGAACACAATAATTATTATGGAAAAGATACCAATGCATTAAGAGAATTATTACAATATGGAATTAAAGGATTATGTGCTTATACAGAGGAAGCTGCTTTATTACATCAAACAGATATTACAGTTACAGATTTTATTAGAGAAGCAATGACATTATTAGCTGGAATGTCACCTGATGGTAAAATACAACCAAATAATGATAATGATATTATTAATATGTGTTTAAGATGTGGTGAAGTAAATATTAGAACTATGCAATTATTAGATAAAGGAAGTAATGATACATTTGGACATCCAACACCAACTAAAGTGAAAACACAACCAATTCCAGGTAAATCAATTTTAGTAAGTGGACATGATATTGGTGATTTATATGAAGTATTAAAACAAACGGAAGGAAAGGGTATAAATGTTTATACACATGGTGAATTATTACCTGCACATGGTTATCCAGAAATTAAAAAGTTTAAACATTTAATTGGTAATTATGGTGGTGCATGGCAACAACAAAAGATTGAATTCTCTAATTTTAAGGGTGCAATTTTAATGACAACTAATTGTATTATTGAACCTAGAAAACAATATAAAGATAGAATCTTTACAACACATGTAGTTGGTTGGCCAGGTGTTAAACATTTAGAAAGTAGAGATTATTCAGAGTTAATTAATAAAGCATTAGAAGTAGAAGGTTTTCCAGAAACAATTGCAAGTAATGGACAAAAAGAAGAGTTTGTGATGACTGGATTTGGACATCATACACTTTTAGGTATTGCTGATGTTATTGTTAATGCAGTTAAAAGAGGTGATATTAAAAGATTCTTTTTAATTGGTGGTTGTGATGGTAATGAAGGTGAAAGAAGTTATTACAAAACAATTGCTCAATCATTACCTAAAGATAATGTAATTTTAACATTAGGTTGTGCTAAATATAGATTTAATAAGTTAGATTTTGGTACAGTTACAACAATTGATCCAAAAACAAATCAAGAAGTTGCATTACCTAGATTATTAGATTTAGGTCAATGTAATGATGCATATAGTGCAGTTGTTGTTGCAAATGCATTAGCTAGTGCATTTGGTACAAAAGATTTAAATCAATTACCTTTAAATTTAGTTATTTCTTGGTTTGAACAAAAAGCAGTTGTTATTTTCTTGACATTATTGAAATTAGGTTTTACTAGAATTCGTATTGGTCCAAATTTACCTGCATTTATTCCACCTTCTACTTTAGAGTTTTTAGTTAAAACATTTGATTTACATCCAATTGGTTATAAGAATGAAGCACAAGATTTAAAGGCAATGCAAGAGGGAAAGTAAATGATTTATTTTTAAGGGATTGTTTTGTTATTTGTAAATTATATAAATATTATTTTAATATTATTGTAATCTTTTAAATTACATTGTAAATAATTTTTAAAAAAAAATAATGCATACTACTTTTAGTTCATCATTGTCGAGTACAAAGCCAACTAAAGAAGTGACAGAAATAATAGTCAATCAAGAGATTAGTAATAGCTCCAATCTAATGAACAGTAGCAAATTTAAAGAAAGTAATATAAATTCCGAAATTGATAATTATCAATCGATTAATGTCAACAATAGTTTAAAAAACAATAATAGTTCAAACAACGAAAAACAAGACAATGATAAATTAAATAAAAGAGAGAATAATGGAATTGTAAAGAGAAGGAATTTAAGAAATTATCTGCAGGAATATCAATATAAAATATTGCGAACTGATTTCTCTCTAATTGAACAGTGGAATAGGAATTGGTAGAAATTTGTGTAATATTTAATTGTTGTGTGGTTTCTAATTTATTTAATGTAGTGGCAGTTGTAGTTGTGGTTAATTGATTTCTTGATTCATGACGAACACTGGTGTGTTTCCTTAAAGATATTGCCTTAACTTCTTTTAAAAGTGATCTTGATTGCAAAAGTATTAAGGTAAGAAGAACAATGATTAACAAATTATTTTGTTTGAGGTGGTACATTTTTTTCGTTTAATTGGAAGTGTTAAAGGAGTATTTTACAAAGAGGAGTTAATTTGTAAATGATTCTTACACTCTCCACGGGCCAGACAGGCTTAGAATTAGAATTCAAATGAAATCCATTACGCTTTTATGGGTTTTTTTTAGTAGGCAAGCAAATCATGTGACAATCTTCTTTATGGCCACAAAAAATTTTACGAGAATGTTAGCTACTCCAGACCGGTACTAACAACGGTTAGTTCTGATTATTGTATTGTAGTAGTTGTTGCGGGTGTTTTATCTCTAAAAGATAATCTTTGAAAATTACACATATGGAAAACGACATTAATATGTTACAACAGTAGCTTAATAAAGAACTACTGGTTTAATTCAAAGTTGTTTAGTCGTATTTTAGATAATGTTTACTTTTCAATAAAATATAATCTTCTAACATCTGTTTTTAGTAACATTAAACCAACCATTAACAAATTTTACTTCCAAAGACTTTACAAATAAGTTTATAAATTTATTATTGTATCTACTATTTAAAAATATTTCTTTATTTCATAAATTTTATTAAATTACTTTGATTAATATTTAAATTTATTAATATTTAAATTATTAATATAATTATTACAATTATCTTCTAGTTCTTTTTGTTGTAAATATTTTTCAAAATAATTTTTCCATAATTCAAATGTACATATAATTTTATCAGTCATTTTAAATAATAATTGTCTAATATAATAATGAGTATAATTAATATCATTATTACTATCTTTTTTAATAAATTCTTTTATAGTTAATTCTTGTTTTGATTATTTAATTTTATTAATATTTTTTCATTATTTTATTAATTAATTTATAGATTATAATTTTATTTTTTATTATTAATTTTTTTTAAATAAACTTACTTTTATTGAACTCTGGTGGTAAAAGTTATATTTTTTTATTATTATTTATTAATTTTATTATATCTTTATATATTATTCTCATTATTTTTATCATCATCTAATTTATTCTTCTAAAATATATAATTTAAATTTAACAATTTACTTTTTATTAATTTATAAATATATAATTATTAAAAAAATAAATTATATTATTTTTTATAGAAATAATAATTATTTTTTTTAAATTATCATTATACAACTTAGCAGTTCCATAATAATTGTACATAAAATTATATACAATTTTCTCTATTTTTATGCAAAAATAAAATAAAAAAATTCTCAATAAAATATCTTAAAATAACTTTTTTCAAAAATTTCTTTTTTTTTTTAAAACATAATTTTAGATATGTTTAAATAAATTATAAATATTAATTATTGTTTTAACTATAAAATATTATATAAAACCTAAAAAAACATTAAAAAAAAATATAAATTTATACAATTTTTATAATTCTAAAAATAAAATAAAAAAGTATAAATTTATACTCTTTTTATTCAATAAAAACAAACAACCAATATAAATTTATATTACTTTTGCTAATATTTTAAATAATAAAAAAATTAACAAAAAAAAAAAAAATAAATAAATTTATACTGCTTTTTTTTTAAAAAAAAATATTTTTAAAAGAAAATTTTAATTTATTGGTTGATAAGTATATATTATTTATTTTTTCTATTAAATCTTTCTTCTTATAAAATTATTTAATTATTATTCTTTTTTTTTAGCTTTTTAATTAATAATTTTTAACTTTTTTTATCTTCTTCTTCTTTTTCTTCTTACTTAAAAACCATTAAAATTTTTCAATCTATATATTTTTAAAAAATAAATTATTTTTACTTTTTTTATTTAAAAACTGATTCAGTAATTTTTTTTTATTTTTTGTTTTGACTTTTAATATTTTTTTATTGTAGTTTTTTTTATTGTAGTTTTTAAACTTTTTTAACAATAAATATTAAAAGAAACTATAGATATAAAATTGAAAAAATATTTATATTTTTTTTAAATATTAACTATAGTTATTTTTAATTTATTAACTGTCATTTTATGTTAATATTTATTAATTTTGAAACCAATATATTTTTTTTATTATTAAAGCAAGTAATATCTATATTAAAATTAAATTAAAAATTAAACCATTTAAAATTAAAAATTAAACCATTTAAAATTAAAAACATGTAAAGTAAATATGTAATTAATAGAAAAATTTTTTAATTATTGTTAATATTAATATTTGAATATTCATAGATTAAAAATTTAAATTTAAATTTAAATAAAATAAAAATTATAACCATAACATAAATTATAATCTATATAAACCTTTGATAAATTAGTAAGAAAATAAATAATTATATTTTTAAACTTATAATATATAGCCCAGTAATAATATTTTGAATAAGTTTTATATTAAATTTAAAAATAAAAACTAAAACATTTTTCTTTTTTTATCTTTTCTTTCAAAATATTAAAAAAATTATACTTATCATAATCTTTATAAAAAAACCCATGTGGTACCAAAATTATTAAAAGTATTGTACCAGTTGTTAATTAAAAGTTATAAATTTTTAAGTAATAACTTTATATCATAATTTTCTTCAAAAATTCCATAAAGCAAATCATAAATAATTATGTTAAAAGTTTGTTAATTATGTTTATTTATATTATTAAATATTTTTACAAATTCATTATTTTATCTCTTAATTAAAGAAATATTGATATTAAAAAAGATATTAAAAAAAATGTTTTAAATGAAATAAATATATTAATAATATTAATAATAAATTCTTTATTTAATCTAATTATTAAACTTAAATTTAAAAAAACTTTTTAAATATTAAACATTTTATTAATAAAGTCTTTTATATAACTAACTTTTAAATTACTCCTTAAATCAGATTTTATTTAAATATTATAAAATTTGCTCATTAATTTATTATAAAAATTTGAAATATATTTAATTACATTTTTTTATTTATTTTATAACTTATAACTAATTTAATTCTGAAAACAATAATAAAACTTTTTAATTTACACTTAATTTTAAAGCAATACATTTTAAAAAACTTTATGTTTTAAATATTAAAATAAATATAAATTTATACAAATTAATTTAATTTAAAAATAATAAAAAAGTATAAATTTATATTCTTTTGTTTAAAAAAAACTTATTATTTATTAAATATTTGGTCAAAATGATATAAATATTAAGTTTTACAAACTTTGATTTAATATTATTATATAAAAACTTAAAGAAAAAATTATAAATTATTATATTAATTTTTAGATTAGATATATAAAATTTTATAATAATATCTTAACAACAGTTAAAAAATTAGACAATATTTAAAAAATAAACATTTTTTTTAATATTTATTCTATAATTTAATTTTTCAATTTTTTTACTATATAGAATCTTAATAACTTTTTATTTAAAAAATAATAAAAACAGTATAAATTTATACTTTTTTTTTAAAAAAACTTATCTTCTTTTGCATTATCTGGTATTTAGGTATAATTTTTTATTTTTATTAACAACAAAATTATTTTTCACAACTTAATTATAATATAAAATTAAAACCTTTAACTTTAAAACTACTGTTATAAAGATATATTAAATTAAGAAGATTTTTTTAAGAAATATTGTAAACAATATATTATAAAAATAAAAAATACAAACAATAAATTACTTACAAAATAGTGAACCCATTTGTTAATAATTTTAAATTTTTTTTTATATCTTAAAAATAGTTCCTAAATATTATAATAAATTTGAACTATAATTTTTTTAATAGTATTATATTATAAAATTTCTTTAAAATATCAAATTTCAAATCATTATTATGTTTATTTTCTAATTTATAATATTTTTTAAACATTTTTATTAATTGTTCTGAAAAATATAAAAAATTATATAAATTTTTAATAAAAACTTACCATTTTTTTAATTAAAACTACTTCAAGCATATTGTTTAAAGTTTTTTGACTATTAATGTAAGTATTATAAATTTTTTAATATAATCTTAATAAACATTTTTTATATCTTTGTTCTCTTTAAAAACTTCGACTAAATAAATTAAATTCTTAATTTTACCAAAATTATACTTATTTTTTCTACATTTTATCAACAATAATTTTATCTATAGTTTTTTTTTAAAAATTTATTTTTTCTTTTTTTTTTAAAAAATTTTTAAAGAGCATCTATAATAAATTTAGTAATAGTTATATTAATTGAAAATTGTAAAGTAAAAGTTTTTTATTTTGTAGTTTTTTTAAAAATTATAAATAAAAAATAAATTAAATACTTATTAAGAAAAAACTTTGTTTTGCAAATTGATTTTTTAAGTATTATATTATTAAGTTGTAAAAATTTTCAGTTTTCTAAATAAATATTAGCTTTTTTTTTTATTAAAAACAAATCAATTAAAAATTTATTTTGTTTAACAGTATTAGTTTTATAAAAATAATTATTAAAGGTAACATAACTTAATTAGAAACATCATTTAAAGTAATTAAATATAGATTTTCTATTGAAATATAATTTTTATTATAACATATGTTCTATAAATTTTGAAATTGCTTTTATTTAAAAATATTAATTGTAAAAAGAATAAAAAATATAAAAAATTTATTTTTAAACACAGTCAAAGTCTTTGTTTTATCTTTATTAAATAAATTTAACTCAAAATAGCCTAAAAAAAATAATCTAAAAGAATAATAACTTTAATTTATTCACAAATAAAATACAATATACTACTTTTATATAAAATATATTATTCAGTACTATTAAATAATTAAATTAAACTTTAAATAAGAATAAAAAACATAATTTTTGTTAAAACTTAACAAAATTTATACAAGTTTAAATTAAATTAATTGAATTAATAAAAATTAAATACTTATCTAAGTCCAATAAATTTTTTTAATTTGTTTTAAGATATAATATAAAAAAATATTTTCTTTTTCTTCTTTTATATATAAAAACCAAAAAAAGTTACTTCTATTTTTATATTTTTCCTTTAAAAAAAGTATAAATTTATATAGTTTAATTTAAATAAAAATAAAAATAAATATAAATTTATATATTTTAAATTAAAAAATAAACAAAAAAGAATACAAATTATATAGTTTTTAAAAAATAAAAAATAAAAAACAAATATAAATTTATACAAATTAATAAAAAAAATAAAAATAATACAAAGATAATTTTATAAAATAAATTAATATATATTTATCTTTACTTCTTTATACTTTACCTTAGTATAGTTTTTTTTTAAAAGTAAAATGAATATGTTTGATTTTAAAAGGTTGTTAAAAGTAAATAATGGAAGGTCATGAGAATTAAAATAATTAAAGATTAATAAAGTAGTTTTTTTGTTATAAAGTATTTTTATTTGTAAAAGATTTGTTAAAAAATGTTTTTGAATTAATTATAATAATTTTTGTCTTTTTGTTAAAATTTATCATTTTAAATAAAAACATAGATCTAATTTTGGATAGGTTGATAGTTGTTGATTTATTGTTATAATGATGTTGTTGTTGTTGATTTATTGTTATAATAATGATAATGATGACTGTTTGGTTGTTACATTGTTGATGATGTTGTTGTAGAGTGGTAATGGTGGAGAGTTTTGATATAGTTGTTTTATATTTTTTAAATTAAAAAAAAATTTTTTAAAAATTTTAACTATTAAAAAATAGATCTCATTTTTACTGATAAAGTTTTATTAATTTATATTATTTATTTAAAAGAAATCAATTTTTTTAAAATTTTAATAGTTTTCAAAATTTATTTATTTTAATAAGATAAATATTTAGCAAAATGTAAGTATAAAGTTTAATAATAATTATTTTATTAGAATTATATATTCAAAATAAGTAAGTTCAATGTTTAGTTTTATTTATATTTAAAAAATAATAACCATAACATTTATAAATATTTTAAAAATCAAATATTTTTAAACTATTTCTTTGTAAAAAAAAGATTTCATATTAAGTTATTAAATTATATTTATGATAAAAATAGATTATTTTTTTATATTTGTTTTTTAAAGATGATGAGTATTTATTTAGTTTTAAAATTTTTATATGTGTACAAATTATGATAACTATTTTTTTTTATTTGAAAACTATATAAATTTATATTTTTTTAATTTTTTTAGTTTATCTAAAATTATTTATTATTATAAACTTAAAAATTATTAAACTTTCTTGTAATCACAATTACAAAACTATTAAAAGAGCAAAGATTTTAATAAAATTTATTATATAAATAATTATGATGTCGATTTATATATAAAAAAATAAATAAAAATTGTATATTTAATTAAAATATTTATATTATTGCTTTATTTTTTTTTAAAAAAATGTTAACTTAAATTTTATTTCAAATAAAATCTTTACTAAACATTTACTAACCAAAGATACCGCTTTTATTAAAAAAATATGTAAAGATCTTGCTTGTATTAAGTATTTAAAAAAGTATTTTCTTTAAATATTAAATATTAATTAAAATTTATTCTTTTTATTACTTTTAACAATCTCTTTAAACCTGACTGGATTAAAATAAATTATTTTTAATTATTAATGTTTATAAATTTATAAAATTTATTCTATATTTACCTTTATCAGATTATAGTTTGATTAAAATTTTAAATAATATTATTAAATATAATAAAGATGATAAAATTATTTTTTTTAAAGTTGATGTTTTTTTGTTTAATTGAAAAAAGTATAAATTTATACTTTTTTTATCTTGTTAAATTTGTATAAATATTTAAACAGTATAAATTTGTATTGTTTTTATTAAATTAAATTATATAAATTTATACTTTTTTTTAAATTAAATTTGTATAAATTTATATTGCTTTTAAATTTTATTAACTGCTTTTGATTATTAATTTTTTAAATATTAGAAAGATAAATTTTGTATAATTAATGGTTTGTGATATGTTTTTAAAATGGTTTGTATTTGTGTTTGAAAAGTATTTATTTAGTTGTACATTTTAAGATTAATTAAAATTTTTAAAACTAAAACACTAAAAATTTTAAACTACTTTTCGAATTATTTATTTTTATTTTATATAATTATTATTTTACGCTTAAATTTAATAAGTTTACTTTATTTGATGATTGTAAGGATATTTTATTATATTATTATGATTAATAATAAAATTAATAATATTTAATTTATTTTTTGTAAAATTATAAAATATTTAGATTTAAAAATATATTTTAATAATTAAATTAAAATTATTTTTTAAAATTATTTTTTTAGTAAAATTTAATTTATAAATTGAAATATTTGTAATTTTTATTATTTAATAATGTTTTATTTAAATTTTTAGAAGATAAATAATTTAAAAAATAATAACTTATACTAACTGATGATATAAAATATTTTAAATTATTATTAATAGTTTTTAAAATAATTTTTTTAATTTTATAATTATAATTTTTATTTATAAATCTAATCAATCATTGTTTTATTTTTATTATTTTTAATATTTTTAAAAAAATTATTTTTTAAAATTTTATATAAAGTATAAATATGATATATATTATATAAATTATTATTAGTTATATTATTTAAATTATATTTTTGTAGTATTTATTATTTTTAATAAAGAAATTTCTTTTTAATTATATAAATTTATAATTTCAGTTATTAAATTAATATATTTGCATATTTTTTATATAATTTTAATTGTTTATTATTAGTTAAAAATATATAATTATTATAATTATTATTTATATTACATAAATTATAAATAAAATATATTAAAATTAAAAATACTTAATTTTTTAAATTTATTATATTAATATTAATAGAATTAATTTTTATATTTTTATTTAATTTAATTTAATTTTTTATTTTATTAATTAATTTTAAAATTATTTCTTTAAAATCAGATCTATATTTAAATTTATTAATTAAAATTATAATTATTAATTTGTAAATTATATTAAATGAATTATTATTAGATATTTATTTGTTATTTAAGTTTTAATTATTATTTAAATTATTGTAATATAGTAATAGATAATAAAATATTTATTTTTTATTTATTATTTTAATGTTTATAAATTTTATAAATTTTATTTTTTTATTTTTTTTATTTTTATTTTCTTTATTTGTTTTTTTTTAATAAATTTATAGATTTATTATATTTATTTATTAATTCATTTGTTGTTGAAATTATATTTAATTTATATTTAATATATTGTTTAACCTTTTAACAGTTTTATAGTGATTGTATATAAAATTATATATAATTTTCCTTATTTTCATACAAAAATAAAACAAAAAAAATCCTCAATAAAACATCTTTTAAAACAACTTTAAAATAACTTTTTTTAAAAATTTTTTTTTAGAACATAGTTTTAGATATGTTTAAATAAATTATAAATGTTAATTATTGTTTTAATTATAAAATATTATAAAGAGCATAAAAAAATATTAAAAAAGAGTATATATTTATATAGTTTTTATAATATTAAAAATAAAATAAAAAATATAAATTTATACTTTTTTAATTTCACAAAAACAATAAAAGCAACATAAATTTATATTATTTTTGTTAATATTTTAAACAATAAAAAAATTAATAAAAAAAGTATAAATTTATATTGTTTTTTAAAAAAAAATATTTTTAAAAGAAAATTTTAATTTATTAGTTATCTTTTTTTTTCTAAGATTATTTAATTATTATTTTTTTTTAACTTTTTAATCAGTAATCTTTAATTTTTTTTCTTTTTATTCAAAAACTTTTAAAGTTTTTTAATTTATGTATTTTTAAAAAATAAATTATTTTTACTTCTTGTTTGAAAGTTAGTTTAATAAGTTTTTTTTATTTTTTTTATTACTAAACTTAACAAGAATTGCAAATATTAGAAGAGGCTATGAATATAAAATTAAAAAAATATTTACATTTTTATTCTAAATATCAACTACAGCTATTTTTAATTTATTAATTGTCATTTTACATTGTTATTTATTAATTTTAAAATTAACACAATTCCTTGTTATTAAAGTAATTAAAGAAATATTATTTATATTAAAATATAAATCAAAAATTAAATTATTTGGAATTGAAAACATATAAAATAAGTATGTAATTAATAGAAAAGACTTTTAATTATTGTTAATATTAATATTTGAATCTTCATAGATTATAAATTTAGATTTAAATAAAAACAATATAAAATTATGACTATAATATGAATTGTAATTTAAATAAATCTTTGAAAAACTAATAAAAAAAATAAATAACGATATTTTTAAACTTATAATAAGTAACTTAATGATAATTTTTTAAATAAGTCTTATATTAAACTTAAAAATAAAAACTAAAATATTTTTCTTTATTTTTTTTTAAAACATTAAAAAGATTGTATTTATTATAATTTTTATAAAAAAAGACCTATGTAGCACTAAAATTATTAAAAATATTGTATAAATTATTAATTAATAGTTATAAATTTTTAAATAATAACTTTATATCATAATTTTCATCAAAAATTCTATAAAGCAAGTCATAAATAACTATATTAAAAGCTTACTAATTATATTTGTTTTTGCTATTAAATATTTTTATAAATTTATTATTTTATCTCTTAATTAAAAAAATATTAGTATTAAGAAATATATTAAAAAAAAATATTTTAAATAAAACAAATGTTTTAGTAATATTGATTATAAGTTTTTTTGTGTTAAACTTGAATTTAAAAAAAACTTTTCAAATATTAAATATTTCATTAATAAAATCTTTTATACAACTAACTTCTAAATTACTTCTTAAATCAGATTTTATTTGAATGTTATAAAATTTGTTTATTAATTTATTATAAAAATTTAAAATATGTTTAGCCATATTTTTTTTTATTTATTTTACAACTTAAAACTAATTCAATTCTGAAAACAATAGTAAAACTTTTTAATTTATATTTAATTTTGAAGCAGTATATTTTAAAAATATTATGTTTTAAATATTAAAACAAGTATAAATTTATATAAATTAATTTAATTTAAAAATAATAAAAAAAGTATAAATTTATAATACTTTTTTGTTTAAAAAAAATTTAATATTTATTAAGTATTTAGTTAAAACAATATAAATATTAAGCTTTACAAAT
The DNA here is from genome assembly GCA_902984215.1 of Willaertia magna. Taxonomy (NCBI): domain Eukaryota; phylum Heterolobosea; class Eutetramitea; order Acrasida; family Naegleriidae; genus Willaertia; species Willaertia magna. Next base: position 4,272 of record CADWAF010003437.1, on the reverse strand, counting down.
TTTAATTCAATATTATTCTGTAAAAACTTAAAAAAAATTATAAATTACTACACCAGTTTCTGAATTAAATATAAAAAAATTTTTAATAATATCACAACAACAATTAGAAAACTAGACAATATTTAAAAAATAAATAACTTTTTTAATATCTATTCTATATTTTGTCTGTAATTTAATTTTTAAATTTTTTTTACTATAAAGAATTTTAATAACTTTTTCTTTTAAAAAATAATAAAAAAAATATAAATTTATACAATTTAATTTAAAAAAACTTACCTTCTTTTGCATTATCTAATATTAGGTGTAATCTTTTATTTTTGTTAATAATAAAATTATTTTTTACATAATTACTAATTGTTCAACTAAGTTAAAACTTTTAGCCTTAAAATTATTATTATAAAAACATGCTAAATCAAAAAGATTTTTATAAAAAATATTATAAATAATATACTACAAAAATAAAAAAATATAAACAATAAATTACACTTATTTTTTAATTTATGGTACTTTTTAAATATTTTTGTTAATTTTTTTGAAAAATGTAAAAAATTATATAAATTTATATAATTTTTACTATTTTTTTTAATAAAACTATTTCAGGCATATTGTTAAAAGTTTTTTGACTATTAATGTAAATATTGTAAATTTTTTTAATATAAACTTGTTTAACAGTATTAATTTTATAAAGAATACTATTAAAAGTAATATAATTTGATTAGAAGTACTATTTAAAGTAATTAAATATAGATTTTTTATTGAAATATGATTTTCATTATAATTTGTATTTACAAATTTTAAAACGGCTTTAATTTAGAAATATTGATTATAAAAAGAATAAAAAAGTATAAAAAACTTACTTTTAAATACAATCAAAATCTTTATTTTGTTTTTATTAAATTTATTTAATTCAAAACAATCTAAAAAAATAACCTAAAAAACAACAATTTTAATTTGTTTACAAATAAAATACAATATATTACTTTTATATAAAATATATTGTTTAATACTATTAAATAATTAAATTAAACTTTAAGTAAAAATAAAAAAACTATAATTTTTGTTAAAACAAGTATAAATTTGTAATATTAAAAGATTTATTGAAAAATGTTTTTAAATTGGTTAAAATAGTTTTTGTTTTTTATTAGAGTTTACTATTTTAAATAAGGAATATAAGTTTAATTTTAGATAGATGGATGATTGTTGATTTATTTTTATGATGATGATAATGATGATGATAAATGTTTAGTTGTTATGTTGTTGATGATATTGTTGTAAAGTAGTGGTAGTAAAGAGTTTAAATAACAAAATTGTTTTATTTTTTTAAAATTAAAAAAAAAATTTTAAAAATTTTAACTATTAAAAAATAAATCTCATTTTTACTGATAAAATTTTGTTAGTTTATGTTATTTATTTAAAAGAAACTGGTTTTTTTAAAATTTTAATAGTTTTTGAAATTTATTTATTTTAATAAGATAAATATTCAGTAAAATGTAAGTAAAGTTTAATAATAATTATTATTTTAATATATTTAGATTTAGAGGATGTTAATAAATTTGTTAAGAATTTTATTTTATTAGAATTAAATATTTAAAATAAGTAAATTTAATGTTTAGTTTTATTTATATTTAAAAATAGTAACCATAATATTTATAAATATTTTAAAGATCAAACACTTTTAATATTTGTTTTTAAATTACTGATAGATTATTAAAAGAGTAAAGATTTTAATAAAATTTATTATATAAACAATTATAATGTTGATTTTATATATAAAAAGATGAATAAAAATTATATGTTTGATCAAAATGTTTATGTTATTATTTTATTTTATTCTTTTTTTAAAAAAAATATTGATTTAAATTTTATTTCAAATAAAATTTTTATAAAACATTTATTAACCAAAGATATCACTTTTTTAAAAAAAATATATTAAGACTTTACATATATTAAGTACTTAAAAAAATATTTTTTTAGTCATCAAAATCAAAGTTATTTTTAAATACTTTTAACAATCCTTTAAAATCCAACTAAATTAAAATAAAACCATTTTTAACTATTAATATTTATAAATTTATATTTACTTTCATTTGATTACAGTTTAATTAAAATTTTAAATAATATTATTGAATGCAACAAAGATAATAAAATTATTTTTCTTAAGGTTGATGTTAATTTGTTTAAAAGAATTTATAAGTTAAGTTTATTAAAATATTTTATATTAACTTATATAAAATTATACTGTTTAATTAAAAAAAGTATAAATTTATATTTTTTTTATCCTATTAAATATGTATAAATTTATATATTTTTTTTATTTAAACAATATTGTTTTTATTAAATTAATTTGTATAAATTTATATTTTTTTAAAATTAAATTTGTATAAATTTATATTACTTTTAAATTTTATTAACTATTTCTAATTATCAATCTTTTAAGTATTAAAAAGATAAACTTTATATAATTAATAGTCTATGATATGTTTAAAAATAAATTTATTAAAAATATATTACAAACTATTAATTACACAAAGTTTATCACATATTAATAGATAGTTTGTGATATGTTTGAAAATAAATTTATTGAAAATATATTATAAAAATAAAATAGATTATCAATAATATATTAGTTTTCTTGAATAAAAAAAATTTAAAAAAAAAACAAACTCTTTACAACATTGTTCAAATTTTTAATATTTTAATGCTAACTTATTATAATTATAATTTTCAGTTTTTAATATTTATTAAAAAAATTATTCTTGAAACTAAGATATATTATAGAAATTTTAAATTATTTTTCAAATTATTTATTTCTGTCTTACATAATTATTATTTTGTGCTTAAAATTAGTATTTTGTTTTATTTGATAAGTATAGGGACATTTTATTAATTATTTTTATTATTTTTAAACAATCATTATATAGTTATATTAAATTATTATAATTTTTACTTTGTAATTACTGAAATAAAAATAATAATAATTTTATATAATATATAGTATACAATATTAGTGGTTTTAATGAGGAAATTAGTAAAAAAAATTTTAATTATTTATTTAAATATTGTAATAATAATAATAATAATTTTAATATTTTAAAACAAAAACAAGAAGAATTTAAAAATATTAATTTTATTCATAATTTATACAGCACCTTTGATATCTTTTATGTTATTAATAAATATTATTTAAACTAAATAATATAAATGTTATTCATATTAAAAAAATTACAACAAATACATGAAGAACTAAAAGAAAATGATAAAAATTTTTAAATATTAATTTGTTTTGAAAAACTTTTTTAGTTTTTAATAACTGATAATAAGGTAATTATTATTAATAAAATTATGTTTTAAAACTTAAATGAATTAATTGATAAATGGATTAAAGATAATTTTAAGTATTTTATAAACTAAATTAAGTAAAAAAAATTAAAAAAATATAGTAAATATTTCATTTAAATAAAAATAATTCATTGTAAGAATAATAAAAAAAATATAAATTTATACAATTTTTTAAACAATTTTAATTTTTAATTTTTTTTAAAAGTAATATTATTATAATAAAAAATATAAAACAATAAATAAAATAATAATATTAAAAATATAAAATTATTTTATTACTAATATTTTTTATATATTTTATTTAAAAAAATCTATTTTTACTATATTTTTTAGTTGATAAATTAGATAAAATTTTATGTTTAATATTATATTTTAAATTATTTATAAATAATTCTTTAATATTTAATTTTATTTTTTAAATAAACTTAAAGAAATAACATTATTATTTAATTTATATTTTTTCGAAAAAAAATTATATAAATTATTAACATTTTATAAAAATTAAATAAATGTTTAATTTATTTTTTTGTTAAATTTTTATTATAAATTATTTTATATAATTTAAAATATAATTTAATTTTTTTTAAAATTTATATAAACTATTATATTTTGATAATAATTTTTTAAAAATTTTCTTGATTTTATTTTTTTTTAAAATCTTCTTAATTTATTTTTATATTTATAAATTTTTTATTAAAAAAGATTTATTTTTTTAATTTTATATTTTAATGACTTTCTATTTTTATTTATTTATCAGTTTATTCATTATCACTCTTTGATTGTTGTTGAGACTGTTGTTGAATAGTGTCCATGTAATGATTGTTGTTGATTATTATTTCCCACAATGTTAACTGTAGCTCCATAACCGCCACTTCCACCTCTACTACCACCAGAAGTATTTTGAATTAAAGAAGAGGAATTATTTTGTGAATG
>CADWAF010003435.1:0-15368 GCA_902984215.1 Willaertia magna | reverse complement strand
CAGTTTTCTTGTTTTTTTGTTGCTATATAAGTCCAAGTTGCGAACTAAATAATTTATCTACTTTACGGATTTTTTATTTACTGTAATAAATTTAAGTTCGTTGTGACAAATTTAAGTCTGTACATATTTTTAAAAATTTAAAAACTGTATAAATTTATATTTTTTTAATTTCTTTTTAAGATTTAGAAATAATAGTAATAATTTTAAACAAAAAAAAACTCAATTTAAATTAACAATAATTACAAATACTTTATGGATAAAATTAAGCAAAAAAATTAAACAAATATTGTAGATACTTTATTTGAGTATAAATTTATATTGTTTTTATTAATTTTTAAAATTATAAAAACTATATAAATTTATACTCTTGAAGCTAAAATTTTTTATGCTTTTTATAAAATATTATAGTTAAAAATAATTAACTTTCATAATTTATTTAAGCACTTCTAAAATAATGTTTTACAATATTTTAAAGTAGTTCCAAAAAATGTTTTATTAAAAATTTTTTATTTTATTTTTATACAAATAATTGGAAAACTGTATATAATTTTATGTATAATTATTATGGAACTGTTAAGTATTATTTTGTTTATTAATTTTTAAAAAATAAACCAATAATTAGGATATTGGGATAACTAAATTAATAAATTTAATTTTTCAAATAGTTTAATTATTTTTTTTAATTTTATTTTCATTTTATTTCAATTTTTCTAAATAAATTTCTAAAAAAAATTAATTGAACATCCTAAATTAAATTTTTATAAAACTTTAGTATTTTAAAAATTATATAAAAATCAAAATATAATAATCTAACTTAACTTTTGAAATAGATTGATAATAATATTTATATATATTAATTATATATTTTGACTTTTTATTATAATTAAAAAATTATTTATAAAAAAAAATTATAATATTATAATTTTTTAATACTTATATTAGTTCTTGCATAATTTTTATAAAAAATTAAAATATTAAATTTAATTTAAAAGGTAGGACATTAAAGTAAAAAGTTTTTTCTTTTTATTTAAAATTCAATAAATATTTTGAATTTAAATATATTAAAATATAGAAATAACTTTTTTTAAATCTAATTTTATTATTTATCAACTTTTCTTTAAAAACTTAATAATTATTATAAATGTGTTTAATTTAAAATAAATTAAGTTTAAACTTTTATTTATTTTTTGTAGATCTAAAATTAATATAAATTAATTTTAATCTTTTTTAGAATGAGATGAATAGAGTTTAATATTATATTTTAATTTATTAAAATAACTTTTTTAAAATTATAAAACTTATTTTTTGTTTATTTATATAATTTTTTTAATTAAATAATAATATTATTTTTAAAGTTTATTTATTTTATACAGTTTAAATTAAAAATAATTTTATAATAAATTTAGTTTATTATTATATTTAATAATATATTAAAGTTATTATTAATTAGAATTATTATTGATGTTATTTTTGTTTAATTAAATTTTTTAAATTTTTTTATAATAAAACTAAATTTCAATTATTATTTTTTGTTTTATTATTGTTTTTATTATTATTATTGTTTTAATTTTGATTTATATTTTGATTATTTGTAAATAAATTTAAAATTTAATACTATTATAAAAGTATTAAATTAAAATTAATTTAATTATTTTAAAAAATAATAGTAAATAATTAAATATTAATGTTGTTAATATTAATATATTTATATTATTAATATTAGGTTATAATGTATTAAAAAAATTATTAAAATTATTTAGGTTATTATTTAATAAATTAAAAATAAAATTTTTTAATTTAATATTACTTAAACATATAGTTTTATTAAAAAAATTAAGTAATTTAAAATTATTAATATTGTTTAAATTGTTTTAACATATTATTTATTATAATTATAAACTTAAAAATTTAATATTTTTATTAAAAAACTATATAATTACTAAATATAAAAAAATATTTCATATTAAATTATTAAATTACTTTTGTAGTAAAAATAGATGAAATAATAATTAATTATTTTTTTATACATATTTTTTAAAAAATAAAAAATATTTACTTTAATATTTTTACTTGTGTACAAATTATAATAAATTTTTATTTTTTTATTTAAAAATAATATAAATTTATACTGTTTTAATTTTTTTAATATATAAAACTATTTATTACTGTAAACTTAAAAGTTTTTTATAAAATTTTATAAAATTAGTATAAATTATATTATTAATAGATAATTTATATTATTTATTAAAATGTTAATATTATTTAAAATTATTTTAAACTTAATAATTCTATAATAACTATATATAAAATTATATATAGTTTTCTCTATTTTTATATAAAAATAAAACAACAAAAAATCTAATAAAACATCTTTTAAAACAACTTTAAAAAACTTTTTTTAAAAAATTTTATTTAATAATTAAAGAATTTATATTAAAGAATATTAAAAAAGAAAAAATTAAAAATTAAAAACTATTTTTAATCAAATAAAGAAAGTGTAATATTATATATATAGATTATATATTTTGACACATTCAGATTTTTGGTATTCTTGTGAGAGTTATTTTTTAAAAAATAAAAAAAATGTTTTTAACAACTCCAAATAGTTCCACCTTACATCAAAGTAACCTGTCCTATATACCTAGTCATTGCATTCTTAAATGTGGATCTATAACAATAAATAGAATCAAAATTTAAAAATTGCAATAATTGTTCCACATTTAAAACATCAATTACTGTTTGAATTTGGTGGTAAAAAGCACCTATAGTTAAAAATAATAATGAGTTGAATAGATTTTGAAGCAGTTTATATGTTTTTTTAACTGAAATTGTCTTTAGTTCATGTTGTCTCTGGAAAATTTCACCAAATAGCTCTTCTACTTTCTCACTAATTTCATTTTCATCAATTTCCTTTAATATATCATCTATAGAATTAGAAATGTTTTCTTTTTCAACACTGTTTGAAGGTATTTTATCGGTAATTTCAGTTTGATTTTCAGTGTTTTTGAAAATATCATCAAACAATTTATCAATGTCATTTAAAATAAATTCTTCTAGCTCTAATTCAACCTTACTTTTATATTTTTTTTTTATAAGCTGTTCTAATTCAAAGGGTTTATCTCTTTCCACATCTTTTCAGAAGGATTCCTGTACTTTCACTGACAGTAGATCTAACTTGGTGGCTTTTTTCTTCATCTTTTCAAACCTATATAAACCAAACAAACGTTCCACATCCACTGAAGAAACTATCACTGTTCCAAATGTAAGTAAATACTATTGATACAAATTTTCATAATCAGTTAAACAATTATTCAAAAAAGAATTTACATAATGGATAAATTCTTTCCAAATGTTTTAGTTACTTATAAAACAATTTAAATTCCAATTATCTAAATTTCTTTTACATTTCATATCATTCACCAATTCAGAATAAATTGCTTTGGCGAAAGATTTTGTATTAATTGTTGCAAGTATTAATAGTTTTTCAAACCATTCTTCACTCAAAATTAGAAATCATTTCATTTGAAAATTTGATAATTTTACCTTTTGCTATATTTTCATAGCCAAATCTTGAAGCAAATTCAAGAGTCTTTGAAAAATATTCTTTAGGCTTTGTCTTAATGTGGTTCAGTAGTAATAATGTTTGTAAAATCTTTTCTCTTATTAATGAGGCCCTTCTTCCTTGTTCTTTTTGAAACCAAGAAAATAGCGGTAAAAAAATAAGTTCACCAAAACTAAAAATTATGGCAACTTTTTTGATTTCAAAATTTTAATGCACTTTTCATTTCTAATTTTTGAAGAAAATTGTCAATTTTCTTCAAAAAGCTCAATTAAGAGCTTATAATTCACTATGTAATATTTTGCCGCCAAAATATGAGTGAGCCATCTACTTTCAAGTGCTTTGACAGGTAATCCTACAATATATTGCTTTTTCTTAAAAAATTCTTTACATATAAACCTATGACTCCTAATCCAATTGGTGACTACCTCTATATCCACTATAGTTTGCAATTTTTGATCACCATATAGCATCTTGGTACAATTTTTAAAAATTAAATTTAACTTGTGGAAAGAACATTTTATGTGCATTAAGTTGTGACCCGGTTTTTTTGTTTCGTATTTAATTGTGGTTTTATTTTCATTGCCTCCATCGGTTATGTTACAAATAAGTTTCACACCACATTTCTTATGGCGATTTATTAATATTTCTCTAATTGTTTTACCTTTTTTGTTTTCTAATTCTATAAAAGAGTATACAATTTTAACTAAAAAAGTATTATTAAATTCAGAAATTTCCAATAAAAATCCTTTTTTATAAACTATTTTATAGTAAATATGACCCAGTATTTTTCCTGAAATACCTCCTGAATACAAATCGTAGCTTTGTGCAACTAAATTTCCATTTAAAAAAATTTTATCATCATTCCATCTTTGTTCACCATATCTACGAACATGGGCTAAAATGATATTTGGGTTTTATTATTTCTGTTTGAGCAGTGCCTTTAATTGCATTACTCTTAATGAAGATTGTGCCCCATTTAAATACAACTCATAGTCCTCTAATTTTATTTTACAAATTTCATTTGATAAATCTAGATATTGGTTATTTAATTTTACTAAATGGTATTTTAAAGCTTTTATAGATAAATTCTTTTTTTTTATTTTATTTGTTAAACTATTATTTTGTTTTAATAGCTTACTATTTTTTTAGTCAACTTGTTTTTTTCTTTTTTTGGTAACATTTAAATTTTTTTTTAAATTACGATAATTTATTTGTAACTCTTCAATTACATTAGTTTCAAAATTCTCATTAAGTAAATTATCTAGATTTTTATTTAATTGTTTTACTCTAATTAAATCCTCAATAATATTTAGATGTCTAATTGACTCTAAATATAAATAGTAAATTACACCTTTGTTTAAAATCATCTTACCATGTTTAACAAATTTATAAGTTTTCAAAAAATTATATTTCCAATCATAGTTGTTGGTTTTATTAGGAAAAAGAACTTCTAATTTACTTATTTGAATAAACTCTTCCTCTTTTAATCTATGTAAGATATAATTAATATATTTAACTTTACTTGAGCTAATGGCTCTTTCTATTTTGGTTTTGGTACTTTCATTAGTTGTTGTTTTAATAAATTGTATCGGTATATCAATTTTAGTATCAAAATTCCTTAATTTCTCGTTAATACTTCTTTTCTATTGGTCAATGTGAGTGACAATGAAACGGATTGATTCAATAGAAGAAGCAGAAAGGCCTTAATGCGAAGTTGAGTTTCTACGCAAGACACATTTTTGTTGTTTAGAGGACCATTCAAATGTTTCGAATACTCTAATACTACTTTCTACTGCTTTAATAGCAACATCAATAACTTCACAAACAGTTTTGACGTCATGAGAATATTCCATCTTTTCCACTGAATTATTTGCCCAGTTTCTTTCTGTAGTTGTTTTTGGACATTCTATCATTAGGTGCGGTAAATTCATTTCCTTATTACATAAATTACAGATATGAGATTGTTTATGATTGATTATAGTATAGTGGCAAGCATTAATATTACGAAATAATTGAATTTTGGTTTCAGGTGATAGATTCTGTTTGGTAAATTTATAAGTTTGAATATGGCATATATTACTATTACCAAATGGATTATTGTATGTTTTTCTATTCCAGTCTTGGTTATACGTGAGGTTGATGTCGTATATGTTAAAGTCACTTATATGTCGTTGTATATTGAATACTATTATATCCTTGTTATTTGTCATTAATAGTTGTTTATGTTGAAAAAGTTGTCTAATGTCGAATATGTCAACAAGTTGACTTGTGTCCTTAACCCATTTATCTACTAGGTTGTTCTTAGCGTTATTGCTGTGGGCTTTTACCTTAGTGATATTTAGTTTTATGTTGTTTTGTTCAATTGTTTTCTGTAATTCCTTTTTAAAGCATATGAAGTCACCTTGGTAGTTATCATTCTTGATGAGTTTAAGTGAAATTTCACTGTCAGTGTAAATTGTAATAGTACTACCCTTTGGAGATAGTTTAATTATGGAATAATGCATTCTACTTGTAATCCAACGCGTTATGCGTGGTTACAGAAGAAGCAGTTTATTAGGTTTTATTTTTATGTATAATATTCCTGCAATAATTCGACCTACAAACAGTCATTGACCATTGAGGGTGCAGGCATCTGTTGTGACAAAACCTATAAGGGAAAATTTTATGTCACAACAGGGACTGAAACTAAACAAGGAGAAAGTTTCTTAGAAACTGAAAACTCCAATAGATAATATAATAATGTATATCCAGCCAAAGCTGGGAACAAACCCTCAGTGAGAAATTATACCCTTATGAAGGGTAAAGCTATGAGCCTTGTTATTGTAAACTAGTGCCATAGGCACTAGTTTAAATTGCAGCCTATGAGGCGAATAAAGTGTTTTGTTTATATTTACAATGAGAAATGACTATTTGTCTATTATAGCTATAGGTTGACTGCTGAAAACTGAAAAGCCTACGTTATGTGGTAATTTTTTGAAAAGTTGTTTTTGTAGTAAACTAAGAGATTACAAATTTTCAGCTTTATCCATAATTAAACCTCTGTTCCTCAAGAAGAACAGCTCAATTTAATTATGGAATAATATATAGCTTCATCCTGTCAACCTACAGTGTTGTTTCTAATTAAAACCCATTTATTTGCTTATATTAATGCCTCCACCTAAATTAGATCTAAAATAATTAGTAATTGCATCAGACTGCCAATCACCAATAGCTGCTATTGCTGCTTTAGTTAAATTTGCTTTTAGTGCTTCATTGACTCCTCCAATTCTTAAAAAATGAAAAGTAAAGTAATTTTCTGCATTTGCTGTTTTAGCTATGTGTTGTAGGACTTTTGATATATCTGTTGTTGTTAATCTGTTATTTTCCTTTCTTTTGTTTAAAACAAAGAAGTATTCCCATGTAAGTGTGTTTTTGATCTTAAAGTAAATATTGAACTATTTAACAGGGCATACTCTTGATTCCGAAAGTTCCATTCTAATAAATCTACTATTACTTCTTGTTTTAGTTCTGTCAAATATGACTTCTAAGTAGTCTTCAAAACCTACTTTAGTTAACTTTATTTCTGACCTTTTAATAGAACTTAGTTTTGTACCTATACTTATAGTTTTAAGGCCAATAATAATAAGAAGTATACAACTTGTAAAGTATAAAGTCATATGTGCTTTGTTAGTTGATTTAATCCATTCTTTAACTATTGCAATTTAAAATGGGTCTCTTTTATTGTTTTAAAAATTAGTGAGATTTTACATAATTCTTTAGTAAAGGCGAAAGCCTTTATTAAGTCTATGTTAACATTAAGTTCTTTAAATCTAAAAGCAAGGACAAATAAAGCTCTTTTACAGTTCTTACCTGAGGACATTTTCTTATATATTGAAAATAGGAAAAACTCAATATTGCTTACCAATAGAAGAAAATACCATTTATTGCTTAATACAAAAGAAGAGAACCTTTTCTAATAGCTTTTATAGTTTTTAATTATGAACATTTCTTTAGTTGTTTGTTTTATCTTTTCAATTATTTCTAGTTGCTTTGAATTCAAATTATAATTATTTTTTACGATTTCTTTTTCTAAAGTTCTACTATTTCAAACGGTTCTTTCTGAAAATTTGTTCCATTTAGAGATAAAGAATTTATCTACATGCTTTTTAAGATTTTCTACTATTATTTTGTTTTCCATACTAGAACTACTATAATTCTTTTTGCTTTGCAATTCTTTAGATATCTTAATACTCAAAAAATCAATACAAATAGAGACTAACCAATTTTCTTTGTTTGAACTTCTCCAATCTTTTGTAAACACATCTATCAACTCTTTGTTCTCTCTTTTTCTCTTCCATATGTTGTACTTACTTAATTGGTGAAATTGGTGTGAAGTAAATCTATCTATTGTGTAGTTGATTTTAAAGAACTTCTGAATACGAATGAAGAAAAGGTGTTTAATTTACCAGTTTGCTTTATTAAAATTCCTAGATAAATCGTCTGCAATAAAATTTTCAGAACTATTAATCCAACTAATACCTTATAAATAAATTTTTTCTTATAAAATTATATTCTAAATACTACTGGCCATTTTCGATTTCAATTTGTTTTTAAATCTATCGTTTAAAAGAATACTTTTTGCTATTTGTGAGTCAGTGGTTATGTGAATTCTCTTAACATGAAGTTTTTTTTTGCATTTAAAGATAATTAAGAATATTGCCTTGAGTTCTAAAAAAGCAATATCTATAATTTCATTCTTAGACCACAATCCATTAATTTGCACCTTATCTATAATAACACCCCAATTTGATAATGAGGCATCTATGAAAATAGGGATAATTATTGTAGGTTGTCTAAAAAATTTATTATTAAGTCTATCAATATGTAAATTGATAGTTAACAGAGCTTTAATTGTAGGAGAAGACCATTTAATCTTAAACTTACCTTCCCATCCAACCTTAGTAACTGTTTTGTAAATAAATTTGTAAAGTTGGTAACAAAGAAATTTAATAATTGAAACTGTCATCGTAAAGAAATTAACAAACTCTATAATACTAACAATCATTCTAATTTTCACTCTTTTCTTTTTCTTAATAAAATCCAATACTAACTTAATAACTTTCTTTAGAAACTGAACTTTTTCTTCCAATGCAATAATCAATTTCTTTTCTAAATCTAATAAAAGACCTAATGCTGGAATAATTTTTAAAAATAAAATCAGTTTGTTTTTATTAACTTTGATTCTAAACAATTTTACAATTTCCAACAACAACGTTAACTTATCCTTACATAACTCTTCAGACGAAGCAAAACCCACAAAATCATCAATATAAAAAAACAACTTTCTTATACCTTTCCTTACCAATACAACCTTAAATGCCTCCATTATCTTTGTGAATACAAAAGGTGCTTGCGAATAATCAAAAGGAAAAATTGTGAATTTATAAAATACATCATGAACCTTAATGCCTAAGTAATTCTAATATAGTTCATCTATTTTTACTTAATAATAACTATTTTCCAAATTTACTACAAACCCAAAACCATCATTAGCGTCCAAGTTTTTTATAATAGTGGTTAAAGTTTGCATTTTAAAAGTAACTGAGTTAATATATTTGTTAAGTGGTTTCATATTTATGATCATTCTTTTTTTACCGTTTTTTTTAAAGATGATTCTATATTTAAAATAGAACTTTAGTGGATCAATAGTAAGAATCAAAGCACCTACTATAGTATTATTCTTGATTTCTTTATTGAAAAAGTTTAATTTGTCTTTATTTTATCTGTTAGTATCAACAATTCTTAGATACCCCTTAACAGGATTATATATTAATTTAAGAGCTTTCCTATTGTTATATACTAGTTTTTTCTATAGCTTCCTTTTATTATGTATGAAGTAAACTATTTTATATCTTTTATTTAATGGTTCATTTTTTTCTTCTATTAGAACCTTCAAATTCTAGTTTCTTTTCTTTTCTTTTGTTACTTAATAAGAAATAACAATTTTCTGAATTGTATGTTCTGTTTTTCCCATATTTTGTGCAAAAGAATAGTTTGTCTTTATTATTTTTGCTGACTTTTCCTCTAGAATTACTTTAGACATTGTTTTGTTGTTTATAAAAAAACTTGTTATCCCTAACATTATTTCTTTTACCTAATAACAAGTTGTTATTATATTTAATAATATTTTTCTTACTATTTGCCTCTTTTCTAGCAACATTATATCTATCTCTATAAATCGCATTCATTCTTGATTTCATTTTCATGAAGGTATTAGTTGCAGAGTTTTTGACTATTTTTAAATAAGATTAGACTATCTATTTTTTAATTCTTTTAAGTGTTTTAAGTGCAAGAGTAGAAAAACACTTTAAATAATCTAAAATAGCTTAATAATATGTTTTTTTAATCATATTCATCTTTTTAATATCAGCTTTGTCTCAAAAATTTTTAAGTGTTCCCAAAAAGAATATTTTTATTTTTTTATTAGTCAAATAATCATTTAGCATCTCATCTTTTACATCTTTATTATCCACCAACTGATTTTCTATTTGTAGAAAGCTATCAACATCTATTTTAATTTTCTTCTTAGCAAGCACTTCTAAAGATTTTGATTCCTTATTGGACTCTTTATTTTGATAATTATCTTAACTCGTTAAACTTATTTTCTTTGATATTACTATCCTTTATTTTTACTTTACCTGCTGTTTCATTTTTATCTATTTTTTGTTTAACAACTTTATTATTAATAACATTATTTAAATCCTTAATAGATTTAACAATGTTCTCTTGAAATAACTTCATACTACTTCATATTTATTCCTGAAATTTTAAGAAATTTGTAGTGGAAACCCCTCTAGAGACAGCAGATTGTTGATTAACTATCGAGGGATTACCAGTAGAAGTTAGATAACTAATATCCATAGTCTTTTCTTCTTTACTCGACACTTCTTTTTCACTACCTGAAAAACGTTTTTCCTTATTATCATCTTTTAATGATTCAATTTGATCATCTTTTCTAGACTTTCTTTTTCCCCCAATAATGTTTCCCTTACCTAACTTATACCAAACTTCTGCTTCCTTAAAAAAGATAATTTTGTCATTAATATCATAGTTAACTATTTTTATACAACTACAAACCATAACCATAATTGTGTTAACATATGTTGATTTGTTCACTCTTCCATTTTTTTTGATATTAATGTTTAAAGCTATTACTAACTTCTTCAATGTCTTTTCCAAAGTATCAAATGTAAAACTTTAGTAAAATGTATATCTACTAACAACCTTTTTAAGAATAATACTTTTTACATTACTACTTAATGATGCATTACTGTTGTTCTCTGAATTTGAATTGACTGTGTTGTATTAAAATATTGTATTGAAATATTTGTTAAAAAGAAAATAAATTTATTGTATTGCAATCGTTTTTATATTGAACTAATTATTACCTAATAAACTAAAAAGCCTCATTATGTGGCAATCTTTTAAAAAGTTATTTTTGTAGTAAACTAAGAGATTACAAGTTTTCAGCTTTATCCATAATTAAATTTTTGTTCCTCAAGAAGAACAGTTTAATTTAATACTATATAAAATGACACATAGTTTAACTACATTATTCGAGTATTCAATAGAGATTTTAAAAGTATGCTTGGAGTTTCTGTTATTAAATTCTATTTAGATTAAATAACCAATATTGTTTACTGTTTTGGATCCATTTGTATATATATTTATTGTTTTTTTTCTATGGTGAATTTGGTTTGTTTTAAATGATGTGTTAGATTTGGTCATTTTAGTCAGTCTATAAATAATGTCTCAAAAGTTTTCATAAATGTCAAAGTTTCTTATTTTCTTATTATCTTTTGCTTTAATTAAGTTATTACTAGTTAATAATGCTACAAGTCTAAAATTACTATAGTATTTGTTTATTATAGTTTTAACAGTAAGAGTTTCTATCTATATACTAGTTTTTCTAATTCCTAATCTACCTTCTTTAATATTTTGGTAGAAGAAACTGCTGGGTGTATTAAAAGTGATTGAAATCTTTTTTTTAGTTCAGTATATATAGTGGTATCTATTTCCTTACAATCTTTTTCTTTGACAACATTCCCTCTACATAAATGTACATAACTGAATAAATATTTAGTTTGAACCAAGTTTTTATAATTATTAATGTCTACTAATTATTGAAGTATAAGTTTGATACTTTCTTTAATTTTATCTTTTCTCTTTTCAATATCTTTTTTTAATAATTTGTTTTCAAAGAAATAATTACCTAATATACATTCGTCATCCACAATGGGTATTTTTATATTTTCTGTTATTGGTTTTACAATATTGTTTTTACCAGCTGGTATTATTGCTTTAGATTTTGTTGAGTTGATACTGAGCTTAATTTTTTTCATCCATTTAAAGAGGTTGTCTATTTTTCTATTGGTTTTCTTAGAGTTTGTCTCAACTAAGTATAAATCGTTGATAAAGTTGAGTAGTTCCATATAATCTAAATTAATTTTATATGAGTCCTTTAGTATTTTCCATTTCTTTATATTTTTATCTATAATGATTTAAGTAATGCAATTAAAAATAATTGGTGCCAGTGGGTACTCTTGCGGAATGCTTCTTGTTTTTATGATGTTTCCTTTGAGTTGATTATTGATTTCAAGTTTAAGTGAGTGATCTTTATAAGCTTCTGTAATAAATTTAATTAATATTGGGGGAAATTTGTAATGGATTAAGCTTTTATGTATTAATTCAAAATTCACATAATCATATACTCTTTCAATATCTAGATTAATTATTGAGATGTTATTTTGGTTTAATTTAATTAAGCTTTTTAGTGAATAAATTTGATTTATTGCTTCTTTATGTAGTATAAATACTTATTGTCTTGTATTTAATTAAGTTTTTATCCAATTTCTTAATTTATAAGCAATAATATTTAAAAACAATTTATATTTTAAGTTCATAATTACTATAAGCTTAAAATTCTTGAAGGAATTAATACTATCCTTTTTTGGGATGAATTTGATCTATTTTTGTTTAAAACTATTGTCAATACATCCTTCCTTGACTTGATTGTTGAAGTATTTTGTGAGTTCTTTAAGTATTTTGTTATTAAATTTTCTAAATAGTTCCAGTAGTATTTAATTTAATCCTGTGGATTTAGATTTTATTCTTTTTAAACCGTCTTTAATATTTTTTACTGTTATTACATTCTATAATGGATCTTCACTAATAGATGTTTGAAGTATCTTAAGTTTAATGTCTGAGGTATTATCTTTTATAAATTTTTTTGTAAAGAAATTAATAATTGAGGAATTGTTAGTATTTTCTTCTAATGTGTTCCAATTTATATTTTTACTATTAAGCATATTGTTATATTTATATAACATGCTTTTGGTGCCTTTGTTATAATTGAAAAGGAAATTTTTCTTTCTTTCTTAAGTTATTTTTCTAGTGATTTTTTTAAGTTTAATATTGAAGAATTTAAGCTTGTAAATTAACTGAGAATTGTTATTTGTTTGTTTAATTTGTTCTCAAGTAAGGTGTATTTTGTTTTTCAAGTTTGAATATTTTTTATTTTTCTTCATACTATTTCTTGTAAACAAATATTAATGCTTACTTTTTTCTTTAAGGTAAGAGCTAATATTGTTTAAAAAAGATAAAATTTCTTTATTGCTATTATTAAATATTTCTTTGACTTTTTTAATGTCATTACTATTATGTAATGACATTAAAAAAGTCTATTATGCTTAGGCATGTTTTTTTTGTTTGATGTGTAATTTCTATGATTTATTATTATTTAATGTAATTTTAAAGCCAATTGGATAATGGTTATTAAAGTTTATAGAGTTAAATTGTATTTCTTTGACTAATTTAAAATGTAGTAATAAGCTGATATGATCTAGTTTAGATTGTATTATTTTGTTGTTTTATTTTTTTACATAAGAGTATCCATTGTAGTTTAGTGTAAAAAAGTTGAATTCTTTAAATAAATTATTCCAGATTTTTCTTTTTTTTGTTTTGTATTATTTGGATCACAATTAAAATCTTCATCAATAATAACTGATTTGTTGATACATTGTATTAATAATTTGTGCATTTCTTTAAAGATATTATTATCGAGTTCAGAATAAATGTTTTTGCCTAGTGGATTGTATAGATTAATAATATTAATTTTTATACCTTTAATGTTAAGTAGGAGGTGCTAGAGTTTCCTTGGTATGATTGTATTGTTTATGGCTATTCTTTTAATATTATTTATACCTTTAGTAATAATTAAAGTACTAAAGAAAATTTCTTTTGAGTCTGTATTGAGGAAAACATATTTTTTGTAAGAAGAAATCTTAGAGAGTGTAGTACGAATTTTATTGAGCTTATTTGAGATAATGTGAATATCAGATAGGAGAAGTATATTTAAGTTATTTATGTTCATTATATTAAGAATATTATCTAATTTCTGTAGATCCCTTTTAGGGTTTATAAAGATAAAATGATTACAATTATAAATACTAACTTTAATCATTAAACATTAACATCACTATCAGTATAAACACTTGGATTTGCTTTAAAGTTGTCTGCATTACAATTATTATATTAATGCTTGTTTCAACTGTATTAACTTTTATTGCTAATTCAATAATTTTACTCTTAATAAAAGTAATATCTTTTTTAATATTAATATTTTTTGTATTTAATACTTTATTACTAATGTTAGAAAAGTTAAAGTTGTGGTTTTTATTATTTATTTTGTTGGCTAAGTTATTAATTTTATTATAAAAGTTTATTCTAAAGTATTTAAATTTCTTGGTTCTAAATTTTAAATTTGAATTTAAATCTTCTTTGCAATTGTACAAAATGTTAATTAATCTGTCAGTTTTGTCATTGCTTTAACATGTATATTAGACTTTCCAATACTTAGTTTCATCATATAATGAGTCAACTTTACTAATATTAAATTTTGTTTCAACAAAGATAATTTTTGCCTTATCTAAGATTTTTTTAGTAATTTTTCTAACTCTATTTTCGGTATAGGAGTTTGTGAAGGTGATTTAGTATATATTGTTATATTCATTGGTTAATGTGGACAGGGTTTTATAAGGTTTGAATTGTAGATTATTGAACGTGATTGTGTGTTGATCTAACAAATAGACTACTCTAAGTTTAAAAACACCTGTCTTAAAGTTGTTAGCTAAGTTAATACATTGAAAACTATGATCAGTTGTTTTATAAACTTCTTCTAAAATTACATTAATTCTAAAATAAATTTCGTTAATATTGTTTGTCTCAAACATAACGTCTTTTACTCCACTGACAAAGTTAAGTTTAAACAAATAACATCTAATATTAGTGCCTCCTTTAATTTTCATCTTGTTTAAGTGTTTTATAATATTATTTTTATTTTCTTCGTTAAGTACCAAGACTTGGATGACATTGGGTTTTAGTTGTAGGATGTAGATGTTATTAATTTTAAATCTTGGAATATTATCTATTATGTATGAGTGAAACTGATCTCTTTCAACTATGGTGTTGGCTGTTACTACTGAAATACTAAATGAGTAATTTCTGTTAACTTTCTTATTTTCTTTGCTGTTGTTGTCATTATTGACATTAGATATATCCCGGTTTCTTTTGTTGTTAAGGTTATAGCTTGTACTTGATTGCAAGCCGTTTTGTGTTGTTGGCCCATTATTAAGTGGTTGGGGGTTACTAGTTGTTGTTGATGAGTTAGTGTTGCTTGATAAATTGCTACCATTGTTATTGTTGAATTTTCTATTCATGTTATTTGTGTGGTTTATTTGGGGGATTGTCTTTTGGGTATTTTTTATAA
>CADWAF010003433.1:0-13753 GCA_902984215.1 Willaertia magna | reverse complement strand
TTGCTTTTCATTATTATTAATTATTTTCCAATCATTAATCAACAAATTTTTCCATAAAAGCGTTTCAGTTTTTACAATTTTTAAACAATTTTTATTTATTAATGAAAAATTATGAATCAGTTCTTTAAATGTTAAATAGGAAGATATTTCAAACAGTATTTCTTTAGATAAATAAAAGTAAAGGTATTTCTTCTTCTCCTTGTCTAAAACTTGAAGTTCCGCCATTTTTTTTAATTTAAATTTCTGCGAGCGTTATTTTCGTCGCTCGCACAATGGGTTTTCACAGTTCCCAGGAGAAATAGGTACTCAGTTTATTTTTTTTAAAGAGAAACAATGTTAATTGGTTTAAACTGTTTAACAATGGGTTACAAAAAAAGAAAACAAGGGAACGTATAAATTTTTTACTATTTTTCTACAACACTATTTACAAAATTGTGGTCAACTAAAGTCTTTTTGGCCACATTTACAATTATCTAAACACCAAAATAAATTTATACAATAAAAAAAAATTATTAAACTTACCTTAAATCTATCACTTCCCAACTTTATTCCACCAAACCACCTTGTCACAACACAACAACAATTTTCAACATTTAATCTTTGCAATAAATACAATAGTTGATCACCAGCCCCAGTTTCTCCATCATCATCTCTGTTTTCTAACATTTTATTATCATCTAAAACAATTCTATAAGCACAAATATTATGTGTGGCATTAGCAATCTTATCATCTTCTTTTAACTGAGATAACATAATATTAACATCTTCTAAACTGTGAACCTTAGCAAGATGGGCAATAAATTTAGATTTCTTTTCAGTGTAAGCTTCACCATGAATAATTTCAATTTCTTTATGTTGTTTTTTAGTGCTTTTGGCGTTTTTATTTTGTTGTGAAGAAATAAAATGTATTAATTTAGTAATGTCTATAATATTTAACCATAAATCATTCTTTAAAAATTCAATCCATTGGAAAATAATAGGTTGACCAATTACAAACATATTTGTCAACTCTTTAGAAATTAAATCTTTTATAGTTGTCATGTCACTATTCAATAAATTTTCTAAATCATTAGATTGAAAAATATTTTCATTTAAATTTAAATTTATCCAATTTTTTCCTCCACGAATTTCAAAGAATGGAGGAGAATCATTTGGATAATTAGAATGAAAATAAAATTCAAATTGAATTGCATCTAAGGTAATCAATTCATCACTGTCTTCATTAATTGGTGGAGTTATTGAAATAGTCCAACATTTTTCTACTCCAATCTTTGGAATTAATTCATCGGAAGTGTAAATAGAATTTAAAACTTCTAATTCTTCGAGTTGTTGCAGGTTATTATTTTGTGGCATTTTTTTTGAACCACTTTACAAAATAAAAAGAGTGAAATAATAAAATTTAATTTTATGTAAATTTTTAAGTTTATTGTACAGGATTATGCAAATACATCTTGGAATTCAGCTTCTTGATTATCTTCAACACTTCCAATTACCGTTGGTTCTTCCATTTGACTAAAGTTTAAGAAGTGGTGAGGTCTATGAACTTCATGATAAAATTCTTTTGGTACTCCCAATGTTACGTTATAATCCATATTTTCTGTGTGACCATAACCCATAAAGTAATAGTTCCAAGAGCCTTCTTCAGGTACCATAAAGAAACCCATGTAAGATTCAGAAAGGATTAATTGAACTCCTTCATAGAATGAGGCATGATTAAATCCTTGTGGTTCTTCACTTAAATCCTTATTCTTTCTACCCCAATCATAACCTTCTGCTGTTAATTTATGGGCTGTTAAATTACAACTTCCTGGAGTAATTTGACAGGTAAGAACAACAGTCTTTTCACCATCCCAAGATTTATGTTGTGACATTATCTTTGAATGCATAGTAACATCTTGTGGGAGAAGATTATTATGACTAGTTACGGTTGGTTGTGTATGAATCCAGCCAAGAGGTTCTAATTCATTCAAAATCTCATGGTCAGGTAAAGCCTTAGGTATTGTTACTGCTTTGTGAGTTCCAAGTTGTGGAACCAATACAATACAATGAATTTCTTTTACCTTTGGATTGTCTTCTGGAGATTTACCATAAATATAACCCATTACTTGAGTTCTTAAGTCAGCAATAGAAATAAATTTCTTTAATACATTCATTGGCAAAACATAATCATATGCATTCTCAGCAACTTCTTCTTGATGAATAAATATACGCTTAGTTCTGATTTGTAAATTAGGTGCGGAAATTGCACGAACTCTCCAATCAGTTTTACTACTGAATGTTTCTTGTTCATAAGGTGTTGTTGTAACAGTAATAATTTCTTCTCCATATTGATTAAGTTTCTTAGTACTAATGGTTGTTAAGTGACTTGCTTCTTTTGCTTCTTTTTCAATTTCTGCCATTTGTTGTCTTTGTAAAGAAGGTGGCGCGATATCCATACCTAAAATAATGTCACGAATTTCAGATTGAGTTAAAGACGTAACATTGACACTGTTTCTTTTACCATAATCTGCTAATATTAAATCTTTAAGTGCTATTTCTGCCTTCATCCACGATTTGTTGTCAAAAGATGGCCATACATGATGAGGTTGAGTTTGTACGCCTTTACCTGGTTTTAATATCATCTTTGTCTTCTCTGCATTTACATGATAAGAACGTAATATTAAAATTAATCTATTGAAGGCTGTGTAAGAATTAATGGTTTCACGCCAATCATCATACAAATTAAACACAACCATCTTAGGTTCAGTAGCTTTCATTACTAAATCATTAAATTTGTCCATCTTAAGACATGCTTGGAACGGAAGTAGTAATTCACTTCCTTTAATAACAATATTAGGGAAATCTAATAAGTGAACTTCTAGAGGATCCAGTAAACCTTTTCTTGTTACAATAATTTGATTTGGTTGTTCTTCTGGTGGAAGTGAACGAATTAAAACAGCAACTTCTTCAGCAGTTTTCCATTTGGCTAATTGACCTTTACGTTTTTGACCAGACCAAACAGAAGTGTGAATAATCTTTAAGTATAATTCACCTGTCTTTGGATTGAAAATAAAGATTGCTCCGTTTACAGGTTTTGCAGTAGAGTTACCTTCAAAGGTTTGGTGAACAGTCACACGATATACATTTGAATCATCAACAAACCAAATTACTTGATTACTAAATAATTCACCAAAGTTTTGACTATTAAGGTAAGGCTCAGTTGGTTCTGAAGAGTAAAGTTGCAAACCTTTACGAATACGTTCTCTCAATACATAGAGTGCAGGATTAGCTTTCATAATCTTAGCCATAGCTTTTCTTATAATAGGTTTGGAACCTGGGAACCAATTACCGTATGCTGACATGTAATTGTAAGCTAAATCAATACCAATTAAAACACCTGTTGGGGAAGGATAAATAGAAATATTGTCTGAAGTATAATCTAAGAATTTCATTCTAGAATATCTTTCAATGTCGTGAGAGTCATAATCTCCCCATCTTAATTGAACATCAATCCAGTATTTGTTAGAAGTTGTATCATAAGTATCATTGGCATCTGTTAATAAAGAAGGTTTAGTTATTTGCCATTTATAATTTGCAAATAGTAAAATATCTGCACAAGAAGAATTCATTTTGTATGATTTTCTTGGGTGAATAGTTTCTTTTTGAGGTAAACGAATATCTAATGCAGTAGTTTGTTGGTCAAACACTTGACATAAATCCATTACAACACTTTCGTGAATCTTTTGCCACAAGTGAGCTCTGAAGATTTGAATTAATGAGATCTTAAGAGTTGGAATTTTACCGTGCATAAAAATACCTGTTAAATCCAATTGAACTTGGAAACCAACATAAACATTTGCTCTATTGATTGTTGGAGACCACCATAAAGTGAAACGTCTGTTTGGAATTTGATTCAAACCAGATCTTTGAGCATTGGTCAATTTCTTATATTTCATACTTTCTTCGAAACCACTAGCACGCTCCCAAAAGAGACCTTCCCAAGTTGGGAAATAAGTGCCCTTGAATAATGTATGTTCTAGTATACATTCTACACCTCCTAAAGCTTGAATCATATCAGTTCTGTAATTGTTTAAAGACCACAATTTACCGTCGTGACGAGCATGAGTCCACCAAAATGGATTTTGTTTTAAAACTTGATATGCCTTAAATTCATTTCTTACTCTCCATCCCTTGTCATATGCTAAAATATGTCTGTCCTTTTGGAAAAGAGTGTTAATTCTAGGAATACCTCTGTCCCATGAATCTTCTAAATCTTCTAGTGTTAATCTTCTATTCTTTTCCATGGCTTCTCTTCTCTTAGAAGCATATTCTGCCCAAACGCGTTGTGAATCAATAAACTCAGCTTGCCATGGTTGAATATAACGATAAAGGTTTGGTATTAATTGTCCTTCTTCGTGACTCATACCAGACCTAAAATGTGAAATACCAGTTTCAGTTTGTCTAGAATATTTCAAATCAGATTGTGGGATAAGTATGTGACCCATTGAAAGCATACCTAAACCTCCTAATTCTTTTGGTGTATAAAAAACTACAGGAGGGAATCTAGTAGGCATCTTAGAGTTAAGACCAATCTTAATTCTTGTTTGAATCTTGTTCTCACATTTTACTAACAAGTCTAACATTTCTTGTGTATTTACGACTGCCTCACGGAAATAAGTCATTAAACCAATTAAAGCAGTATTCCATTTGTTGACAATTTTAGTAAATGTTGTGGAACCAGAAGCCATTAAAATCATACGAATTCTATTTTCAAACTTTCTCATTGCTGGTTCAGAAACTTTAAGATGAGCCTGAGCTGTTCTTTCCTTAGTTGTTTCATTACGAAGATCCCAAATACCGTCTTTTGCAGATGTAAATTCTTGATTAGGGGCACGTATCTTTGGTAAAATTCTAATTTCAAACCCAGCCATACTGAATAATAGATTTGGGTTATCTTTACTGTAAACAGATACAAATGAGTCTTCCCACTTTAATGTTGTAAGAGATCTTGGCAATCTATTCTTGATTTCCCAGAATACTGCTCTTCCAAGATTAACGTCATGTTTCATTAAACGCATTCTGGCATCTCTTGGCCAACATTTCTTGTTATTGTAATCTACTACATTTTCATTATTTGGATCAGGGTGCTCAGTTAAGTATTTTTGAATTAATTCACGAGCTTCTTCATGAGTGAACCTGAACAAAATGTGGAACTCGTCAATATATCTAGAATATAATCTAATAGGATTTTTAGTTTCTATATTAGTATCTTTGTAAGTAAGGAAAATATTAGGATCTTTAGGTGGACCTGCCATTTCACTAGATCTATCCAATCCTAAAATTAATAAGTCCATAATTAAGCAATAATATTGTGAAATAAATGATGAAAATTGCAAGCCTCTAATTAAACCATAAGAATTTGTGTGACTCATATCCTTAAAAGTAATTGTGACGTTATTCTTTGCTGTCATATAATCAGCTATATTAGGATCTACAACTAATCTTAGTAAACGATTCAACAATGTTGGATCAATTTTTTCCCACAGTTTATCATATTTTGATTGCATCATTACTACACACTCACCATTGGATGTCTCCCAAATATCTGTAGAATTGTTAATACCTTGACACCATTTGTAAATTAAAAGTGGAGGTGGCTCAGAGTCTGCTGGTTTTACCCAATTAGGGAATAATCCTCTCTTATCTGCCTCATACCAAAGGTATTGATCCAAATATGCATCAGTTATCTTTTCAATTGGTTCAACATCATACACAGGAATCAAATGGCTATATAAATCCATGTATTCCACAGAAACTTCTTTGAATGATCTTTGAGTTAATAAATGTTTTTTGATTCTTGTCAAAGCTTCATGAGGATTATTGTAAGCTTGTTCAATTAAACCTAATTCTTCTCTTTGTGATTGATTTAATCTACTTTTAACACTATATGCTTCTTTCAATCTTTCTAAGGCAAGAATCAATAATTTGGTATCATGTTTGTAATTTGAAGGTGGGAATTGGATTGGAGAGAATTTTCTACTTTCTAACCAATGTACAGTTGCTGTATAAATAGCAACAGCCTCTTCAGGAGTTAAGTAAGGGCCATCCTTCATGTAATTGTGTTGTCTCTCTTGTTCGGACTTCAAATACAAACGAGTCAATCTACCTAAATTCTTTTTACAAACTGTTTTATCTACTGTGACACCACGTCTTATACGTTCACGATTATAGTGAGCAACATTAGTCCACCAATCAGCCTTTGCTTTAACGTAACGTAAAATCATATTTTCAACAGGACCAGGCAGGCCAGGTACTTTCCATGGAATATTAGCTTTAAAGCATCTCCAAGCCTCACTTAAGTGTTGTAATATTACACGTGACTTATTTTCACGAATACCTTCAGGCATCATATCTAAAATATCATGTAAAACTTGGGCTCTTAATTCTAAGTCAAAGTGACTTTCTATACGTTGCTTTGTTAATGTCTTTGCAGTTCCCTTTGTTTGTCTTCCTTCAAATTGTCTAGCCAATAAATTTCCAAGCCATCTTTCTAATAGTGGAACAATACCACGCAAGAAGAAAAGCCACACTCTCCAAACTGGAGCCCAGAAACCACAACCAGGTCCTTTTCCAACTTCTTCTTCCTCCATCTTGATAATATTTTGTTCAACACTATTATAATTTGTTGTTGTTGTAATCCAAATGTAGATAATTCAAATTCTTTCTGTGGATTAATAAATTAAGCATGTTAAAACCTTGTCTACAAACTTGTAAACCAGCTTCTACCCAATCAATTTTAGTTGTTTTAAAGAACTTTGTATTCTTAAGAGATCTGAATAAATTTCTCTTAGCTTGTGGTTTAGAAGGTTGGTGATGTAATTCATTTAGAACATAACATTTCAACAGTTTTTGATAACTGACTCTTGTCTTAACTGGATAATCAGAAGGGGTATGCTCTCTATACCAAGATTTAACCAAAGGTACATCTTGAGCTCTTCTCATCTTTCCTGATCTTTGGCAGAATGGTTTTGGTCCCCAATATAAATCAATACCTTGCATTGTATAAGGTGTATAAAGAGGTTCTTCTTCTAATAGTGGCTTAACATTTTCAGGTAATACAAATAAATCATCTTCCATATCTCCCAATTCTTCATCTACTTCACTTTTAACATCTGATTGATTTACTGCGTATGAAGATATTGGATTAATTAATTTATCAAATTGGAAAACTTCAGCATCTGGATCTTCAGGTCTCACATAACACAATAAAGGATATCTATAAGTTGACAAAACAACTTTTCTAGGTCTATCATTGTATAAGTAAGGAAATGCAACCTTATATTCAGTTCTTATCTTTGTTCTAATAATTATTTTATGAATATCATTAAATTCATTCCAATCTTCATCTTCATCAACATCCCTAAACAAAGGTTCAAATTTTGGTCCACCTGGTAAAGCCATATTCAAAGCTTTAGAAGTTTCAAACGCTTCCTTATTAAATAAATAATAATAATTAGGATCCAAAATATCACTTAATAAAGGATCTGATAAACGATATAAAGCTGACATTATTGGTAAATTTAATCTCCACTTTTTATAACTAGGTCCATTAACAAAATTAGGATTATTCTCTAATGGTTTGTGGTCATAAAACCAATCTATTATTGCAGCATCTTCATCAGGATCTAGTTCCATACGAATTGCTTCTAATGGTTCAACATTTAGAATATTTTCACCATAATCCAAAGGAGGTTCTTCATCATCAAAAGGTGGAAATCTCATTCTTCTAAAATGTTTTCTATCTCTTTTTTCTCTACGCATCATAATCCACATAGTAGACCATTGAGCAATGTAAATTGGTTCAATTACTCTAGGGATTTCATTTACAAATGTAATGGCACCAGTGACATGATATAATACCTCCACTTCACGTTTTTGCTCCCAAGGCATTGGCATATTTTCTAATAATTTCATTACTGCGTGTGGAATATATTTTAATGCTCCTAGGTATACTCTTTTATCTTTACGATATTTTCTATTTGACATATCTCCATGTTCTTTTATAATTTCACGTAATACTTCTGGAGGTTCAAATTTTTTCTTTGTATTTTGATAATTAAATTTTTGTTTCTTTCCAAACCTTCTTCTATTAAGCCTTATCCAATCTTTAGCTTTTTCATCTAGGTTTATAAAGTTAGTTGTTTGATTATTATTATTTATTGCTATTCCGGGAGGAGGTTTAATTCCTGGAGGTAATTGAACACCAGGAGGTAAATTAGGAATAGAAGATCTTTGTTCTTCTTCCTCTATTACTATTTCCTCCTCATCATCAAACATATTTACTACGTCTTCAGACTTTCCGAGAGGAATGTCATTTGCTGGCATTTTTTTTATTTTAATTTTTTATTAATATTTTTCAACAGCTTTTTTAACACATTTATAAGGTGGAGTGAATAGTCAGATTGAATATGATGCAAAACTTTTTGTTTATACAAAATTCACAACAATTTATTTTCTTAGCTCGAATACAGCTCTTTCAGTATATGTTGAACATGTGCCACTACCTAAAGGAGTTATGTATTGAGTATTATCTTGGTATAATTTATAAAAATCACTTAATACTTTTGTTGTACTGTCAAAATCACACTTGTATAAATCAACAGTAAGAGTTAAAGATGTGCTATTATATAATGCATCAGACACATCAAATGAAATATCCATCAATGAGTACATGTGGTTCATACCAAACTTAATAATGTTCGTCTTTTTGTTTACTGTTACTATTTCTTTCGCATATGCTCTATTGAAACCGTTTGGATCATTTTCATTGAGGATGAAATCAAGATTTTGTACTTCATTATTAGCTTCAATTGTAATTTGCGATTGAACAATTTTATCAGATAAACTTAATCTTACAGTTGCGTCTATGTGATTCATTGCTACACCACCTACATTATGAACTCCTCTATTGTATGATTCTACCTTAATTTGGTTCATTGATACTTGGAATTGATCCTCGTTTACTAAGAATGAGCATTTGGTATACTTTTCACAAACTTCTCTCCTGAAGGCTGAATTTGTAGGAACATTTAATAATGTTTTATAACTCTTTAAAACAGGGCTGATGCTTACACCGTCGTATGATTCTAAACTGAATTGACTGGTACTGCCAGACTTCAAAATTGAAACTGTTGATAAACCAGATAAGGATACTGTAAATGGATTAGCATCAATCTCGTTTACTACTGAACTACCAACTTTGGTTAATTGTTTGAAACCAATCTTTCTTGGTCTATCATGAGTAAAACCACTTCTAGCTAAAGCAATAATAATAACTAATGCAGAAATACCACCAAAAACAATTAATAGTTTTGTAAAGTTTGCAGCACGATGTAAAATAGGAATGTAGGAAACTGTCATTAAGAAGAAGAATAAACCAACAATAGCAGCAATCATAGTACCACTTAATGGGATTTCGGCTCTTGCAGTAATTGGAACGACAAAATGTATCAATCTATCGAAAACATCAATGGTTACAACCAATGGAGCCCAACTTGCAATTGCCATGAAAATGATCCAGTGTAGTTGGTGGTAAATTAATGCATGACAGAAATCTTTCCATGAGAAGTTTCTTATCTTTACAGTAATTTCATGTCTCAATCTTCTTTTCTTTGATTCTTTTTGTAAATACTTTTCATCGTCTTTTGTTAATTCACTACTATTTTCTCCTTCACGTTTCTTTCTTCTTTCGAAAAGTGCTCTCTTACGTTTTTCAGCATCATCTCCTGCCTCAGATAATTCGGTTTCATTAACACCCATTGCTTCTAATGCCTTACTTCTTGTTTTGTTTGTAAATATCAAATAGCACCAAACAATTACACGATCGCAGACTAATAAAACAATCAAAACACCACTTAAACAGAAAGACCAGAAGTAAACAATATAGAAACTTCTTAATCTAGTAATTAAAGATGCAGCTGTCAATAAACCCCAGAAGAAAGTTAATGCTAAATATCTTTCCTTATCTAAAGCATAAAGTAATATTTGAGAAGCAGTTGATTCATCAGGTTGTAATTCATTCTTGTCCTTTAAACTAACTCTATATAATCTAAAGCAACCACAACATCTCATACTTGAATTACCAATTAAGTGAACTGCTAAGTTGACTAAAATAATACCGAACATAGTTGGCATACCAAATAAAAATATTGCTAATAAAGGATCTCTATACCAAGCCATTGGTTGAATACTATCAACAACAGCGCCAATAATAACAGCAATTGTTATACCAATACCTAAACTTAAAATATAACCAATAACATATAAAATTAAAAACATAATTCTAGCTTGTAAACCAGTAGTTGCTTTTCTAAATAATTGATAAATACTTGAAGTATCATAATAACGTAAAGAAATAATATGATCAATAATGACTAAAACAATTGGTAAAACCAAATCTACAACAACAATAATTGCTTGAATAACGTCAGAAACAGTTGTTGAATAATGTACGAAAAATCCTCCTAAAACATCAAAATAAACTTCATTTGTTGAAGTGTCAGTTTCACTTGTTGTAGTTGGAGTACTTGACATAATACTATCATCTCTTGTCACAGATAAAACTTGATGTAAAACATTAGAACCTAAATGTTGTAAACTTCCCTTTTCAACCATCAAATTAGTATCTAAGAAAGTTTCATGTGCATATCCATCCCAATAAAAAGTATAATCAAAACCTTTCAAATTATATTTAGTGCCATATTTTGAATCTTGATTTGTTCTATTTTGTTGATTTTCTGAACTACCGTAAACGGAAAAGTCAGTTGAATAAGTTGGAATTAATTTTAACATTTCTTCACCAATAACGTTAATATATGGATAAGGTACTCCAGAGTATTCATGTAAAACGGAATCATCAGTAACTCGAAAGACTAAAGCCTTTCCAGCATTACCAGTTGAGTCAATATTGATAAATCTTAAACATTTCTTTGACCAAGGATGATGTTCCATAAAGGCTTGAGCTCCTAATAAACCAGCTTCTTCTCCGTCATTAAAGTGGAATATTACTGGATATTTAGGCCCCTTATCAATTGGAGTATGAACAATATTATTTAATAATTCAATCATGGTAGCAACTCCGGAAGCATCATTTGAACCTCCTTTACTATATTCAACACTATCATAATGACTACTTAATAAGAAAGAATAATAATCATCTGGAGAACCTGTTAAATTCTTTAATGAAACTCTAACAATAATATTTGTATATCTTTGAAAAGGTTGAGTTGAAATTTCAATACGATATGGAATAGTAGGGTCATTCTATTGAAATAAACAAAAAAGAAATTAACAATCCCGCCAAAATTTTTGTTAATAATAATAATTTAAAGTTAAAAAAACTACTAGAATAAATAAAACTTACTTGTAGTGAAGATAAATAAGAAGTTTGGTTGACTAAATAATCTCTAGCTAAAATATTATTAATACTTCCTCCTACACGATTACCTAAACCTTTATAATTATCATTATCATCATAATAACCACTTAGTTCATTTAAATGAATTCTAGCACGTTCTTCACTAAATTGATAATTTGGAACGGTTGATGGCTGAGCAATCGGTATAGATCGTCCAGCAAGTAAACCAACTAAAACTGCACTGCCGAAAAGTAAAAGTGGCAAAACAATCCATAAACATGGTACGTATAGAAAATTACTTGGATATAAAGTGAATAACCAATATCTAATACTAAAGGGACAACATTTGAATGCCATCGTTAAATTTTTTTTTTGTTTCTTTTTTATCTCTAAAGTTGTTGTGAGTTTTTGAGAGCTTGACAGGGTGACAGCCATTGAGGTTTAAAATTGTATAAACTGCCAACAAAAGAAATTGGATACACTTTAGAATAGGTGCAATTGAACTGTATAAAGGCATTGTATTACTAAGACGCAAACAGTTTGTTTATTGAACGTTATTTGTAACAACACCAATTTTAACAAAGTGATTAACCATTTCTTCTTCGTCATTCCAATAATAAACAGTGTTTAAAAGTTTGTTTGGGTATTCCTTAATTTTTTCTTCAAGACTTCTGCCAATTCTACAAAGTAGATAGTCACATTCTCTCAGTTGACTACTTCCACAAAAATCATTCTTACCATCACCTACATATATAAATGTACGATTATTACATTTACAACAATTATTTTCTTCTTTTAAAGATGATTCCATTATTTCCTTAACAATATGACCTTTACACATATTATCTGGACAATCAGTACAATTGTGAGGGTTGTTAAAGTAAATTGAGTATTCTGTTAAATCAATTGTATTTTGTTCAACATTTAATTTTGTAATATTAGTATGAATAAATTTAAATTGAGTATAATCAATCCCTTCATTTTGTAGAATGGTATGAATGAAAAAGTCATTAGCATCACTTATAATATATACATCTATTTGATCTTTTAATTGGATAAAGGATTTTAGCATTTGAACTAATGAAGCGTTCATTCTTATTTTCTTAAAGCAGTTAGTTAAATCTTCAATAGTAAATTTAGTTAATAATTTATTTAATATTCTTCTCATAATTTCAGTCCATGAAACTCCAGAATGTCTCCAATTCTTTAAATCAATCATTAATTCAGGCCATAATTGTTCAACAATATAGGTATCAGTATTTTCATCAATTAATGTATTATCAAAATCAAACATTACTGTATAATGTTGTATTGGGATTGATTCTGCCATTATTTATTGATATTATTATTATTTGAGCTACAAGTTCTTGCTGTAATGAAATAACTTTGTATTCCTAAGAAATGCAAATTTTTTAAAGACGCAATTCCTTTTCATTACCCAGATAGCTTCCGAAAGGAAAAGAGTCTTATGGAGAACTAAATAATATAAAGTAGGTTACGATAAACTATACTATCCTATTTACTTTTCATACCAAGAAGAATTACTTATTTCTTCGTTGTACCGATTTACTTTTACTGAAGTAAAGATCCCAAACAACAACAAGCTTACCACTTTTTAAAAAACCTCAATAAAGAAAAAGAAGCCTTTCAAAGATACTTTTTGTTCTTCTAGTTTTTGGTTAATTGCGTAACTTTATTAATTTATAAAAAAAGTTGCAAAGTTGAACTTTAAAAAAATAAAAATTGATGCGTTTTTTTCCAACAACTTGGTTAATATTAACAACAACCAATTAACTGGCAACTACACTGTTAAACAACTTATAAAACATCTTGTCAATAGTGATAAATCCTTAAATTTTCCTACTGCAAGAACATATTTTGAGATAAACCTTTCATACAGCTTTAAATTTGAAAAAGTCTTTTTTTTAAAAAGAAATAATAATTATTACATTCCGAGGTCATATTTCTAACAATATATAATAACAATATAACAACTAAATTAAAACAATAATCATGAAACAAACACCACCAACAAACGACCCTAATTCACCATCCGACATGAACAACAATACCAACAATACTTCATCTAGCAATAACAATAATAACACACCCACAAGTAACAGCAATAAATCAAAAAAAGGAATACGTTTCGTAGATGAATCTCAAGAATGGGAACCAAGTATGTCAAATATTAGAAAAGAAAAAAAATATTTTCAATTAAGAAAACAATTGAGGGGATGTCAAAACTTTGAACAAAACTATTTTGTTATATCAATGCCTAAAAAAAAGAAAAAAAGTCATGATAATTTATTATTTACAATTCAACCTTCAAATGTTCCTTTAAATAATTCACAATCT
>CADWAF010003427.1:0-12184 GCA_902984215.1 Willaertia magna | reverse complement strand
GTAAATAATTTTTTGTATTTATACGAGTTTATTATTTTTGTAAACTAAAATTTTTTTTGTAAAGATTATTAAATAAAATGTGCAGCACTAAATATTACATTCAAACATAATGAACAATCACAAAGAAGGTTTATTTAACAATAAATGTTTTAAAGAATATGGTTTAAATTAAACAATTAATTGAGTATTTTCATTTACTTTGTTTAATTTTTCTTTTCTAAGTTCTTTCTTTTCTTTCTTTTGTTGTTTCTTTTCTTTAATTTTTCTTCTTTCTTTTGTTCTCTTTCTAATTTTCTTAATAATTTCTTCTTTTCTTTTTCTTCCTGTTTTTCTTTCTTTTGTTCTTCTTCTTTTAATGCTTTCTTTTCTTCTTTGTTTGTTACCTTAATATTTAAATCCTTTTCATTCTTTTCAAAGTTCTTAGCCTTCTTTCTTTCATCTTTTTCTTCTTTAGTCAACTTGAACTTCTTTTCTTTCATTGCATAAAGAATTAATGGATTGAATTTTAATAATTCATTCATTAAAATCTTCCAAGATTCATCATTTGAAATTGTAATTAATTCATTATTTTCTAATTTAAATTGTTTCTTGAAATTATAAGTTTCACAAATGTCACGTTTTAAATCTTCTAAATTGTTATGCTTATTAGTGTCAAATGGAATTTCAATTGATTTTTCTTTTAAAAAAACTGTAATCATTGCTGTTTTAGTCATCATTTTGAATTGCTTCTATTAAATTGTAACTATTGTAATTATTGTTTTTTTTGATTGTTATTTGTTGAAATCTTTGTTTTCTCCACCATTTACATTTACATTTTGTTTGTCACAACTTCTAAAATGTACAATCAGAAATTTACAAGGAATTAATTTGCATGTGCAAGTATTTAATGGTGCAAACAAAAAACTGAAGAAACGTTCCAATACATTTTCCTTATTGACGTCAATTTCACCATTATTTACGGCAGTGCAAAAAATAGTGCACCACAAAAGTTTGTAAAGGTCAACAACGAGAAAATAAAATACTTTACAAAAGTATATTTATCAACCATTTACAAAACTTTACAAAATTTTTACAATAAAAATGTTTTTATTTTACTCTTCTTCACTACTACTTTCTGTACAACTGTCACTCTTCATACCATTACTAGTATTGGTATTGTTTTTCGTAAATTTAAATTTGTTGGAAAACGTTTGCCACTAGGTGTTATTGTAGATAACAATGATGAATTACTTTCCTGTTGTTGAGGTAAGCTATTATTTTGTATAATCATACTACTATCATCATTATGTTGTTGAACTGGAATTAACTTTGAGATGTCTGTCTCTAAAGAATCTATTGTTACTACTTTTTTAATTAAAGCCTTTCCATGTTCACTTATTGGAGTATCATTATTTGGTACTGCTTGGAATTTTACTTGTCTTGGATTGGCCCAGTCAATACAAATCCAATGATATCCATTAGGTAATTCAAAAATTTCTACTTTTTCTTCTTCTTCTATTTCGGATTCTTCTGTTTCTTCATCTTTGTTATTAATTATTGGTTGTTGTGGTTGGGGTTCTTCTATAATCATTGAATCTCCTTCAATTTCAATTTCTTGTTCTAGGGTAACATTCTTTGCATAACCTGTTGTTATGGAAGCATTTCGTTTTGGTCTTCCTGGTTTTCTCTTTTCCGAAGAAGAAGAATTATTGCTAGTTATTGTTTGTATTGGTGTTTCGACTGGCACTGTTCTAAGGGAAGCTAAAGCCTTTCCTTGGGTACCGTTTCCTCGTTTTTTACGTTGTATTGTCTTTCTCTTCATTGAGGCTGCATATTCTTCATCAGAAAGTTCAAAATCTTCATCTTCTTCGTCATCATCTTTTACTTCTTGCCAATTATCGGACAGCTCATCTTCTACTTCGGGTATGGTTTCTAAATCATAATACATATCATTTGAATATACATCGCTTGTTCCACGTTTACCTCTTCTCTTTCTAGAAGATGTTGTTCTGTTAGAGGAAATAATTTCTTCATTATCGTGCATTGTTTCATCTTCGTCCTCAGCCATTCCTTGAGGTTGTACTTCTAGAAGAGGTGGTAGCTCCTCTTCTTCTCCAAATTGTTCTCTATAAATCTTTCTTAATTCATCCCAATTACCTCTCTTACTTTCGTCACGTGCACAATTCAATAAATCCCCCTTTTCATCATCATCTAATACAAGATTTGGGAGTGGTACATATGATTCAATAGTAACTTGTTTCCATCTAGGAGGTGCATTATCAATAGATTTCTTATCCCTATTCCTTGTGCTTTCTCTCTTAGATGACCTTAATAAACGATTAGAAACACTTGTTTCATCTTGTTGTGTAGAAGAATTACCACTTTTAAGTTGTTGTTGTATGTATTGTTTAAATCCTTCTTTAATCTCATCCATAGTAGGAACATCAAAGTCCATATCTTCTTCCGTTGTATTCTTCTTCTTCTTCTCTGAAGTAGCACCTAAATAATAACGTTGTCTTTCCTTAACTTCCTTTTCATAATGTAATTGACAATATCTTTCATCCGAAATATCTTCCTCATTATCTTCATCATAAGGTACTTGATCCTCCTCAATTGATTGAATCTTCCATTGAGGAGTAAAAATCTCTTTAGGTTTAATTTCAGGAATATAACTACTTGAGGGAGTACCATAATCTACAACTACATCATCATAATCTCCAGCAGTATTAGTTTGTCTTCTTCTCGTACTACTACGAGTACTTGTAGCCTTACCAGAGGTACTACTACTAGCACTTGCCCCTCTTCCTCCCTTCTTAGAATTTACTGAACTATTATTCTTAGCAATCTTCTTTCTAACAGGAGTTGCTTCTTCCTCAATAACCAAAACATTATTCTTATTACTTGTACCATTAGCAGTAGAAGATCTACTCTTTCGTTTCCTCTTCTTTTTAGAAATTGGTAAAAATTCTCTTTCTTTTGGATAATTCTCTGAAAATATATCAAATGCATTCGTTATATCATTCTTAGTTATAAAAGCAAAAGGAAATGAAAATGTTGTATTATTGTTATCATTAGAAGAAGATCCTAAGGAACCATTATTAAGATGATTAGAAGAAGGTTCTTCACCCAATGAAATAAATTTAGATAAATCTTTCGAATTATTCTTCCTTTTCTTTTCTTCTATATTATTACCGTTATTTAAACTATCATCATTCTTATCATTAAATATAGATTGAAAGAATGGATGATTCATCATTTCATTCTTATTTATTGAAGGTGAATAAAATCTTTTTGATAATTTCTGTTTCATAAAGATTGGATTTATTTGTTTCCATTCTTTACTTGTTGATATCCCCATTAATCTAGAACAACTATTACTACTATTATTATTTACTGTATTATTATTATTCACACAATCATTATTAACTGTACTATTATTTAAAATATTATTACTTAAATTATTTAATAAAACATAATTTTCAATATTTATTTCCTTTTCTTTTTGTAATTCATTCATTCTATTATTTATAATTTCTAATTCCTTTTCCAATTGATTTCTTCTTAAATAAATAAAATCATATTTCCAAAAATTTTTAGTTTTAAATTCATCCCATTCAATTAACATTATTTTTCTAAAATAATCAATATCTTCAAGTAATAATTGTTTATTATTACTATTCTGTAAATTTTGATTATTATTTTTAGATTGTGAATTTACCATTAGTTCATCATCAATTAATTCATCATGCCAATTAGTTTTTATTTTTTCATTTTCATCTTCACTTTCCGTATTTTCAAATTCTTCTTGATTATTTAAAGATGTTGTTGAATATTTTTTATTAGATTTAATTTTAAAAGAAGAAGGTAAATGAATAGAATGATTATTATTAAATAAATTATTTTCTAAATTATTAATTAAATCATTTTCCAAATTATTCTTTTCTATATTATTATTTAAAATATTTATTGTTGTTGATAAAGAAGATGGATTTATATTTGGTGTTGTTATCACCGTTGTTGTTGTTGTATTATTTTGTAAATTATTTTGTAAATTATTATTTAAATGATTTAATGAAATATAATTTACTTTTCCATTTAAATTATTTATAATTGTTTTATTTTGTTGAATATATGAAAATTGTTTACTAACTCTTCTTCTTAAATTTTCTCTCTTTTTAAATTGATAAGAAAATGCATTTGAAGTACATTTATCAAAAATAATTTCATTAATATATTCTTTTAAATTATTTTGTATTAATTGTTGTGAAAATAAAGAAAGTAAAGATTGTGAAAGTTCTTTTTTTAAATTATTTTCTAGGTTTTTATTTATTTCATTCAATTCAATGTTATTATTATTATTTAAAATTGTTGAATTATGTTCAATATTGTTGGTATTATTATTGGAAGAATTATTAAAATGTTCAATATGATTTAGTTGTTGTGGTAATTGTGGTGTATTAGTTTTTGTTGTTGAATTATGTAGTATATTATTATTGTTATTACTAGTATTATTATTTAGAGAAGGCATTGTTGCTGTGTTTGTTGCTATCATTTGTTTTAATTGTTGCTTGTTTTTGTTATAAATTGTTTTTCATCAAGTTTGTTTTTTTAAAAAAAAATAAAAAATACAAAATTTTTTCCAAAAACTTTTTGTTATCTGCTGTCCAACAGAAAGATACGAATTTTTTGGCGCAAAAAACAAAATGAATTGGCCGTTTAGATATTTTTTTTGAGTGGTTTTTTTAAATAAGAGCAGTTTATTTCGTTTCAATCATTTTACCTCCTCACGCTACGCAACTTGGTGGACAAACTTGTTTTAACTGTTTTGAACTAAAGTTATTGTCATGTTAAAGAAGAAAGATTAAGGTGGTAGTTATTGATTCATACTGAACCTTTTGTGCTGTTTGTTGATAGGTTGTGGTGGGTGGGTGTATTGTTGGCTTAAGGTTCAAAAAGAATCTAGTTTTTTATTTAATCTTGAATAGCAACTATAACTTGTGCAGGTCTTAAACAACGATCATTAATCATCCAACCAGATTTTAATACCATTGCAACTGTATTATGTGGATTTTTCTCACTTGCTGGAATTTTCATCATTGCTTCATGGAAGTTTGGATCAAATTTACTTTCTGCATCAAGTTCAATCTTCTTAATTCCATTATTTTCTAAACATTTCAAAAATACATTTTCAGTTAATTTAATACCTTCAACAGATGTTTTCATTATCTTTGACTTTTTAAGTAATTCTTCATTATTTTCTGGGATTAATTTCATAATTTCTTCAACATCTTCAAGTTTTATATGTTTTAATGCAGTTTCTAAATTATCAATAACTTCTAATAAATTTTTTGCAAAACCTGATAATGCATATTTCTTTGCGTTATCTACATCATTCTTTGCGATACGACGAACATTTTGCATTTCAGCAACTGATCTTTTTAATTGATCTTCTAATGTTGTATTCTTTTCTTTTAATTGTTCAATTTCTTTTTGTAATTCTTTTATTTTAGCATCATCTTGTTGAGTTTGTTGTTGAGTAGTTTCTTCTTTCTTTGTTTCTTGTTGTTCAGTAGTTGTGATTTGGTTACAACTGATATCACTTATGGTGGTGTAATTGATCAAATGACTTCTTTAAGAGTTTGTTATAATGAACCATCAATGTTAAGATACATTGAACAACAATTAGATTCAACTATTGATGTTGCTGCTTATGCCAGACCACCAAATGGTTTTATTAATTATGCAAGATCAGATCAGCTCTCAATTGTTGGAGGAAATCCACAAGAAGCTGACACAAGTAAAAGAATTAGATCATTTAAGCAAAATCCAGCACCAATCTTATTTTCTGCAGTTCCAATATGGACAGTATTTCCTGAAGGTCCAAAGAGAGAAAATATGAAGAGGGCTTATGATAATTATGTAAATAATTTTAGTCAAAGAATGGGAGCTGAGGCAAGAAATTTACAAAACCTTATTGCTCAAGAACAATTTAATCCTTATCAACCACAAGATGTATCTATTTATATTGAACAAGTTATAGCTTGTGGCAAAGGTACAATATTTAGTCAACCGGAATGTGCTGTCGTAGGTGGTTGTCGCAGAGGATGTTCATTTCTTGTTGGAACACATAGAATATCTAATGGACAGACAGTGACTGTTGCCACAAATAATTTTATAGGATCGCTTAAAAGAACATATACTGCTTTTTTGAAAGTAAGCAGAGACGGTGCAGGGGCAATCGCTTTATTTTCAGAAAGTTATCAACAATTAAAGAATGGTCAGTGGAATTTATTGGGACAACTTGATTATGTTAAACCAGGTATTTCCCAAGGTTGTGTTGAAATGCAAGGTTCTAGTTTTTATGTGAATAACGCCAACTCTTTTGGTGTCTTAATTAAGGCGTGTGTGAATTGTGTTCCAACTTTTAATCCTAATGGTGGTCCATATGTTTGTAACTGCCCTAGACTTAATTAAATTATCACTACAGTTTCTGAATGGTTGTCTTCTACTTTTTTCATTTCGTTTTGTTGTCAACACTTTTCTGTTGTCATCCAGCAACAAAAATAAAATGTCATTGGGTGGTGCATTCGAAGGGACAAAGGAAGCAGCTGAAAAAGGTACAGATAGAAATGATCACCAACATTGTTTCATTAACGATGGAAAACGTAACAGTTCTAAAAGAAAAACTTTTGAAGAGCCAGTTAAAGAGAAAAAGAGAACTTATTATTTCATCACTTTTTTGGCTTTCTTAGTACTTGTAGTATGTGTGATTTTAGGTTTTGCTACAAAAGAATCACAAAATCAATTAGATCAAACACAACTACAAATTAAATATCTAACCAATATTATAGAGGCGCTTGAAGAAAAGGTCGCAGAATTAAGTAGAATTACCCAGACTGCAAATAAATGGACACCAGTCAATATTACAGAAATAGGAAGTATTAGTTTTTCAACATTGGGTATTCAAATTTTTAAGATTCCTCTCAATGTCATCCCTAAAGAAGCCAAAGAAATTTTGATAAACTATACATTCAGAAGTGGCAACGAAAATGAAGGTTGGGTCAATGTTTGGTTATGGACAGAAGATGAAGAAGGACTACAATATAAATTCTTAAAGAAATCTTATAGATATCCACAGAGTGCTATTTCGTTTGATAACGAGAATATATGGGTGCCTTTTTTTAATTTAAAACCACACATTTATGTCACAGTTGACCACTTAGAAACTCGCAACTGCCACGGTGCAACTATTAGCGTTTTGGGATACAGATAAAATATTTAACGCTAAATCCAAGTTACAGAGTTAGAACTTTTTAGAAAGTGGAGCCTCCAAAATGTTTAATAATTAAAATTTGACAAAATTTTTGTAAATCAAACCTTGGATGTAAAACTCACGTCTTGCCTGATGTAAGTAACCCGCCCCATATATAATGTAAGGGAGTTAATTCTTATAAAGTGTTTTGCCAAAGCGTTCGCGTTGGTGGTTTTTTTTATAATCGCTTTTATCATCAATTACTCGTCAAAAATCGTTTAAACAAAAGAAAAAAATTGAATTAACAACAACATGGCTGGCCTAAGTGACACTGAAAAGATTATTATGGTTATCTTTTGCATTTTCCTACCTCCTGTAGCAGTTGCAGTCGTAAGTAAAACTTTTAAATTTTATCTTTTAATTGTCAATCATCAAATTGTTGATTGATGTTTTTTTAAATAATTTCAGCTCAAAAAATTAAGTTTACACTTATATTTAAATATATTTTTATGTATTTTCTTTTGGATTCCTGGTGTTATTCATGCACTTTTAGTTCTTTTCGGAAAGTTATAAATTTTTTTTGTAAAATTTATAAATTTTAATAAATTTTTAAATTTTTTTAATAACACAAGATAATAACCAACACAATTGACTTTTACCACCTTTTGAATGCCACATTCTTGGTCTTTCTCAATAATTTAAAGCGTGTTGTTGTAAAGTCCAAATTTAGTCTTTTAAATGAAGGAATTGTAAACAATGAATTAAAAAAATGTCAAACAAAATTACAAAATTCATCTTTCATTAATAAATTGAGATCAAACGATTATGTTTTATTCAATTATTGAATAATTTTAAATATATCAAAAAAAGATCAACTATTTGAAACTGTTTGTGCATATAAAAGAATTGTTAAACTATCACTTTCATCATTAAAATCAATCACTGTTCTAAAATGGCGGGTTCTACATAAACAACGCCAAAAACAAACAATAAAATTACGCGAAGGGCAGGACTCGAACCTGCGCGGCGTTAACCACTTGATTTCTAGTCAAGCGCCTTAACCACTCGGCCACCTCCGCTTATAAATATAAAAATCGATTGTAAAGTTATTTATTTTGACTATATGTTTGATATTTTACTTTTAGGGATTTATGGGAAAGGTTGTAATGAAATTGGTCAACTTAGGTTTATATATATACAAAAAGAAAGAGATTGTATATTCCATTACCATTTAAGGTAAAACAAATAAATTGTTTTGAAAACGGAACTATTTTATTAAAAGAATTTAATGATTTGGAAGTATAATGAATG
Source organism: Willaertia magna (assembly GCA_902984215.1). NCBI lineage: Eukaryota > Heterolobosea > Eutetramitea > Acrasida > Naegleriidae > Willaertia > Willaertia magna. Next base: position 3,642 of record CADWAF010003427.1, on the reverse strand, counting down.
AATTTGGTGAATTAGGTCACTTAAATTTTGTCAAAAACTTTACAAAAATATAACAAATAACAATAATAGTATAATTGAATTTATGGAAATAATTGTTTTCTTTTTAATTTTATTATTACAAAATCAAAAGATATATTTATATTATTGGTTGTATTAATGAACTAGAAATAAAAGATTGTAAAAGTTTTACAAAAACTACAAAACACCCGTTCCATTTTGTGGAAGTAAAAAAAAACTAAAATTTATTATTATTTAGATAAATTTTCAAAAATAAAAACATTTAAAACTTCAAAATTTATTTTTCCTTTAGATAAAAAAGAAAATAATTTATTACAAAATTGAATAGAGTCTTTAAATTTATATTATTTATAATGATATAAAAATGTACTTTATTTAAATTATATATAAAAATATTGTTGAAAATTATGTCAATATTGTAAAGTGATTAAATATAAATTTCCAATTGTTTTTTATAATTATTATATGTATTTAATTTAAGAGTAAATAATTTAATTTCTAATTTTTTCATTTTCATTAATATCTCTACATGTTTCTTTTTTTGATTTTTAATTTCTTCATTATTTTCATTTAAATTCTTTAAGATTTCCAACTTGTTTGTTGATTCTGACAATTCATTATTTAATTTATCAAATATTTTAATTAATTTTAAATATTTTTGAATATAAATAATTAATTGTTGGATATTCATATTTTTTTCCATTTTTAATAATAATTGTAAAGTTTGTTTTATATTAATTTTATCAATTATAATATTTAATTCTTCAGATAATTGAGTTATATTTAAAAGTAAAGTATCATATGATTTATCTTCAATAAATTCATTAATTGATATCTCATCATGTATTTTGTGATTTTCTTCATGTTTTAGTATTCCAAAATTAAAACATCCACTTTTCACTTCAAAATTGAAAGGGCCCAATGAAAATTGTTTATAATCAACAATTTTATCAAAATTATAGTTAGTGTTGTTATTGTTATTGTTATTATTAATATTGTTATTGGTAAAAGTATTGTTGTTATTACTAATAAGTTCTGGTTCTACAAAACCCTTTCTTTTACAACCTACGTCGTTATTATTATTGATTGGTTCATCAAAACTGTCAGAACTACTTTTTGTGTTGTTGTTGTTTGTACTTAACGTTTTAAAGGTATTACTTGTCCCAAACCCTCCAGTTGTAGTTGTTGTTGTTGTTCCAAAACCTTCACTATCGTTTTTATTAAATTCTGTCGTTGAAGTTACTGGTTTAATAAAACCTCCAAATATTGTTGGTCCAGTTGTTGTTGTGTTTGTTGTTGACGATAGCATGGCATTCATTGTAAAAGGACTATTTGGTAAAAAACTTGTTGTAAAGCCAGTGGTTGTTGGGGTGTTGGATGTTAATGTTCCAAAACTTGTACCAGAACTTGTCTTTGGTTGACAAGATTCAAATGGTGTTGTTTTTGTTGTTACAAAAAATGGATTTTCTTCTTTTAATTTTCCTTTTGAGGCTAATGTGTAAAGCCATCTCCATTCTTCAAATGATTTATCTTTATAAATATCCATCTTTGTCAACGAATGGTAAGTTAAACTTTGATTTGTAGGTTGATGTCTTTCCTTAAATGCTATAAAGGAAGGGAATGCTTTCATTTGTGAATTAATATTACTGCCACCATTTCCAAAGAGTGTTGTTGAGCTTGGGTTGTTAGTTCTTGTATTGGTTTGTCCATTATTATTTTTACTATCGCCAAATCCAAAACTTCCAGTTGTTGTAGCTGTAACTGATTGGTTTGTGTTTGTTGTTGAAAAAAGACTTGTTGACTGATTACCACCAAAACTGCTAAAACCAAAACCTGTGGTTGTTGTTGGTTGAGTAAAACCAAATCCACTTTTTCCAAAACTTGGAGTGTTGGGTGTTAATGTTCCAAAACTTGTACCAGAACTTGTCTTTTGTTGACTAGATCCAAATCCACTTGTTGTAAAACCTCCCAATGATCCAAAACTATTCGTTTCAAAGCTCCAATTTTGTTCAAAACATCCAGAAAGCTCTGTTTTTTGTTTGGAATTAACTGTTGTAATTTTTTGTAATGAATTGTTATTTTGTAATAAATTTTGTGAATAATAAAGCCATCTCCATTCTTCAAATGATTTATCTTTATAAACATCCATCTTTGTTAATGATTGGTAAGTTAAAATTTGATTTGTAGGTTGATGTTTTTCTTCAAAAGGTATAAACAATAGAAAATTAAATCTTTCTTCACACTTTACACCAGCTCCAGTTTTATCATCTTTAATAAAATCAATTGTAGAGATAGCATTTACAGTAGCCTCATTCAATGTTCTAATTACTGTTGTTGTTAAGGGAGGTATAATCACTTTATAAGGCGAATCTTTGATTATTGTCTTTTTACATTTCATTAATAAATCAAACACATGTGAACCATTAAATGTACTATTTCTTTCGTGAATTTCAATTAACTTTCTTGCAAAATCTAAAGGATTTTGTTTAAAAATACACTTTTCTGATAATGATTTTGAAATGGAAGCACGATGTTCAGGTAAAACAAAACCAAATGTGTCAATAGCACCACTTTCAAAAAGTAATTCTTCTTTTTCACTTCTTGGTTTTGGGCAAATCCCCAATAAATCGCAATATGTTTGTTGTTCTTCCATCGAATTAAAATATAAAGAACCTGAATACAACATTAATTCTGCAAAACAGTAGTTAATAATATGATAATGAGCAGTACTATTATTGAACATCGATGGTATTGTAAAGCATGCTTCATTATAAAACATTCTTTGATTTGGCCTTAATCTTGGAGAAAACATGTGTAATTTAACATTTGAATTTCTATAAAATTTTTTACAATAAGGAACTATACCATTTGCTTCGAAAGGACTTATAAATATTAAATACGTAGGAGAACATAGTATCCAAGTTGGTGGTCTTAAATAATTATCCATATTATTTAAACTGTTCTTAATTACCGTAATAAAATCTTTTGTGACAAAAAGATTTGGATTCCAATTAATATTCTTTAAAGAATTATAATGTGAAGTGTTTAAAAAACTTGCTTGTAAAGGTAAAAATATTAATTTGTCAATGTGACCGGATTCAACGAATTTAATTAAAGCATCTGATAAACAAGGTCTGGCGTTAGAGGCATGTGGAGGTCTATCTATCACTCTTTCTTCCTCCGTTTCATTTTCTAATTCACGTTCTTGTTCTTCCCCTAAAATTTGAGAAAATATTTTAATTTCGGATTTACTACATTCTTCAATAATATGAGTTGTTAAACTTTCAGGGAATGAGTAAATTCCAAAAGAGCGTTGAATAAATAATATTTGTTTATGACAAATGTCAGGTACGGACTGTAATTTTCTTGGATTGCCATAAAGTTCACTTAATTCAATAATTTCATTCTCTTTACAATGATCTAGATATAATTGTAATGCCTTATTTTGTGAAATTAATTTTTGTGTGTCAAATAATTGTTTTGCAAATGTTTTTTTAGCATGTGACAAGCCTTGTGTTGCCCATTGTAATGTATTGTCCTTTTCTAGTTTTACTCTATTATAAATGGCCCATTTTACGATATCATTTGTTGTTGGGGTTTTCATTGTAAACTTTTCTTTTAGAA
>CADWAF010003420.1:0-12307 GCA_902984215.1 Willaertia magna | reverse complement strand
TTATACGTCGTTTTAATAAATGTGGAATTAAATTTATTTCTACTGGACCATTGTCAAGCAGTTTTATGGTTACTGACAGTATGTTTTTTATTTACAATATATTTAAATTATAAATATTTGATATAAAATTTAATTATCGAATTTTAAACATTGATAACAATAAAGATAACAATAAAGTTTATCAAATTTTACATACAACAGTAAATGATGTTGACACAAGTGAAAATGATAAAAATTCAGATATTAAATTTATTGCATGCACTTCAACAGCATTTCTATTAGTTACAAGTGAAAATAAAATTTATGGAAGTGGTTCAAGTACTTTTGGAGAATTAGGTAATTTAAATATTTCTCATTATAAATTCCAATACATGTCAACTCCATTTGAAAAGGAAAGTGAGATTATTGATGTGAAGGGTGGATATTATCATTTTGTAGTTTTATTAAGTAAGTAAATTTAGAATGATATGTTTGGATAATATCTAATTGTATATGTTTAAATCTGTTGTTTTTTGTAATTTTTTTTAGAAAGTGGTATAGTTTATGCGATTGGATATAATTGTGTTGGTGCCGTTAATGTTTACAATCAAAGTAATGTTACACAATTTACACAGTTGACTCATCCTTTATTTGAAAATGAAATAATTAGTGGAATTAATTGTTCTTCACGTGGAACTGTTTTAATTACAAAAAGTAATAATGCTTATTTTATTGGTGAAGTTGTCTATACATTAACAGGATATGAACACAACAATAATGAAAGAATAATTGATACTGATAATAAAATTGAAAGCTATAAAGTTAATGGAAATACAATTCAAAAAGTTAAATTATGTGATAAGTATAATGATGTTTTGGCTGGAGGATGGCATTATATTATTTATTATAATTATGGGTTAAATAATAAGAGTAAAAGTTTACAACATTTTGAAAAGAAGTTATTGAATTTAATTAAGGAACCACATTGTAGTGATATTTCAGTTGTAACTCTTTGTTAATTTTTGTAGTATTTATATTAAATTTATTTATTTATTGTATGGGCTAAAGCAGTTGCATGTTTTTTTCAACGTTGCGGTTAACCGTAAAAACTGGCCAACACACACAAAAAAAAATGTTTAAAAAACGTTTGTTAAAGTTTAGCAGTCTTTTTAAACAACAATGCCTTTCCTTCCAAATTCTTACAAACAACAAACAAATCAAATATGCATCATCTAATCCAAACTACTTGATATCAAACAAAAAACAAAATTCCTATTCCTACAATTTAATTTCATTGCAATTAAAAAACAAAGATGTAACTATTCCATCAACAATAAGAACCTTAAAATTAAGCGAGTATTCCAAGTGGAACGACGAACAAGTCTTATCACTTTTACTTTTTGCGGGTTTTTCCTTTGACCAGTTAAAACACCTGTATTTCAGTGGCTTTTCTGGATTATATTTACAATATCTGGTCAAATCACTAGACAACTCTTCTAATTTTCAACTTTTAATTAATGAACTTAGAGAAGTATATCCTTATGTACCATCTAAAAGTATTAGCGAAATTCTCTCTTGGATTTCAAAAGATTTTAAAACACTCATTGAAAATGAGTCAACTATTTCTGTTCCTTCTGTCAATAAGCTTTTAAAAAGTGTAACACCTGATTTTATAATTAAGGCAAGAACGGATCCAAAATTTGATCATTTGCGTGATTTAGAAAAGTTGAAAAGTTTAATTGGTTCTAATATTGCTTTACCTTTATTTGAAGAACAAAATTCACCAACAGATTACAATCAAAATAGCCCATATATTTTAACTCAACAACGATATAACATTTTACAACAGGTTGTTGAAAGACAAGAAATTGGTCATGTACTCTCAGGCCTTTCAGGAATATCTAAATCTTACACAATGCTACTTTTAGCTGCATACGCCATTGTAAATTCTATACCTTTAATATATGTTCCATCATGTGTAAAGTGGGTTTCGGAGTATGCAAACGGGGGTTTGAAATTAGCAAACAAATTTCTATTTGATAACTTTCTATATTGGAATTCTGATTTATTCAATAATGCTGACAGCATTAAGGGAGAAAAATTTGATATTAAAACTGCTAGCATTAATTCTGTACAATTTTTATCCAATTTTTCAGATGAAAGTAATCCTGTATTTTTCTTATTCGATGAACACAATGAAATATTTACTCGACAATATAACACACATCCTTATTTTCGTGACTATGTGACATGGGAAGGGATTACTAACGGATATAATACAATGACAGTTTATTGTGGAAGTAAATTTGAAAATCATTTGCCTGGTGGTTCTGAATCTAAAATAATTCGAATTATTCCTCCAACAAGTGCTGAATTTGACTTGATGATAAAAGAATATGGATTTGAACCAAACAATTTAATTTATTATGCAACTGGAAAAATACCAAAAGAATTAACATTATTAAGCAAGTTTTTTGTTGACAGTGGCTTAAATAAAATTACTGATCTAACACTTGCAAATATTGAAGTGTTTGTGGGTTTAAGAAAAGACGAGTATCAAAGAAGATTGGATATACTTATTGAAGAAATGTCAGTGGATGAAGAAGATAGATTTTTAAATACATTAAATCATTTGTTTACTGTCAGCGGATGTGGGGGAAGACAGATTTTTGCAATTGGCATTGTATACGATAAGGGTTTTCTTTATAGAGATTCATTTAGAAATATTAAGATGATTAATCATTCAGCTGCTCAAGTACTTTGGAATTATTACCGTAAATCTTTCAAAAATCATAGAAATGATTTCAAAACATCAGTGATGCTTTCTGAGGCAACGAAATATCAGTCAAATCACTATAACCAAATTTGTCTAGAACAGAAGGGAGAGAAGAAAGAAAAAACAGTTATTACAATCAAAAAAACACATTTTAATTACTCCTTATTAGATATGTACAATGATTTAAGCTTGGATGATTTGTCTGCATTAAGTTATGTCACTTTTTCTTTTCCAACCACTGCGATATTTGTTCCAAAAGATGGAACAAATCCTCTTTTTGATTATGTTATTGTTGATTACAACAACAAAAATTGTAATTTTTATTTTAAGAAAATAATTGAATCTACAATAGACAAACACAGTAAGGATTTAGATAATCTTTTTGAACGTTGTTATATTGTTGAAAAAGGTAACAAAGCGACAAAACTAACAGAAATCGAAGTTTATGACGAAAAGTTTAGATTTTCTTTATTGGAGTTAGTTTTAAATGGTGTTATTGGGTTTAAAGATTCAAAGACATTCGAAGTCAAATGTACTGTTAAAACAAGTGAAACTAAAACGTTATTCACAAGAAAGATAAGTCAAATCATAGAGAAAGGATATAATTTGCAAAGTCACATTATTATTGGCAATTACTCTATGTATTGGTACTATATTTATGAATCGGCTGCACTTGAACCTCAACAACCCTCTAAAATTAAATACAGTGGAGTTTGTTTCAGAAATAGAGAAGATATTGAAAAAACAAAACTTTATAAATTGAAATTTTAACAAAATTTTGTAATGGGCTGGTTCAACATTTAGAAAATTAACTTACTTAGACATTAGTGGCACAAAATATTAATTTATTTTCGATATAACCTAATTTAGTACTAATCAAATTAATTTAAATGTATTGATTTTTTTATTAAACCGTATAACGAGCAACACAAATTGATTGGACAACATTAATTAATAAAAAAGTCTTAACGTAGTCGTGAAGAAGTTATCAGATTAGATTCGCTATTATAAAAGAGAAAGCTATCTTTTATTCATACATTTCAAAAGTTAAATAGTACAAGTCTATTGGAATTATAATTCTTAAAAATTCTAACAATGTAGTTTTACTCAATTCCTCCAAACCCAAACTCTTTCTTAATTTTCTAATATCTGCCTTATCAAAATTTACAGAAGCTCCTTCTCCTTCTCCAATAGCTGCGCCATTATAAAAATAAGTAAAACTATTTGTATTTTCATCATTGTATAAAAAAAATTCAAATTGATGTGGTTGTTGTCCTGAATTTTTATTTAAAATTGTAAATTTAACAGTTGTTTCATGACGATATTCAAAATGTGTTTCTTTAAATTTTAGATATTCAATGGTTGAAAATAAATGGTTCAATGTTTTTCTAATACTTTTCTTTTGATTGGAATCTAATAACCAATTTTTCCAAGTTTGTCGTTGTTTTTGTATTTCAACCAAAAAGTTTATCAGAAAAATATACAAAATATAATAAATTTAGAAAAATAAATAATATTTTACAAAAATTTATTGAACCAAATGAAATTATAAATAAAATTAAAATTGGAAGTTTTTATACTTTACAAAAAACTTTACAATTTAGTTTTACAATATTTTTAACTGAAAATCCAGAAATTTCTAAAAATAGAAAACATTTTTATATTTGTGGCGGTTCAAACTTAAATGGAAATGATTTATTTCCATTTTTAAATAAAATTACAAAAGTTCCATTACAATGGAAAGAAGAAACCGATTTTATTACAACAATCTCTTTAGGAAATAATCATTTATTAATTTTAACTAAAAATGGTCACGTTTACGGATTTGGAAATAATTTTAATTATCAATTAGGTTTACCAAAAAAGAAATATTTAAATCAACCAATTAAATTAAATGTAAATTTTTATGATAAAATTAAAAAAATTAAAGCGGGAAATTTAGTTTCATATTTTATTACGAGTACAAATGCTTTATATGGTTGTGGAAGTGATGAAAATGGACAATTAGGTTTACAAAAATTACAAAATTGTAAAACACCAATGTTATTAATGGAAAATGTTAAAATTGTAAAGTGTGGAATGTTACACACTATTGTGGAAACTTTAAATGGAAATTTTTATGCGATTGGAAAGAATTTTGATGGACAATTATGTTTGGGGAATAATAATTTTTATTTTGGTTTTAAAAAGATTACAATTTGTAAAGAAAAAATACAAAAATTTAAATGTGGTGGTTATTTTACCGTTTTTTTAACAGTGACCGGAAATGTTTACATTTACGGAAAAGTTTGTGATTTTGAAGATTACAATAATAATAACGATAATAACGGTTATTTTTACAATAATAACAAAAATAGTGGTATTTATATTGAAGAACCATTTATTTTAAATAATTTTAAAAATATTTATTGTGGATTAAATTATATTTATTTTATTGACTATTTTAATAAAATATTTATTTTTGGAAGTAATGAAAAGGGACAATTAGGTTTGGAAAGTGAACATTTTAATAATAATTTTAATAACAACAATGAAATTGTAAATCAAGTAATGGAATTAAAATGTTTAAATAAATTAAATGATGGTTGTAATGAATGGAAGATTGCAACGAATTATTCAAGTCAATTTACGTTTTTAAATGGAAAGTTGGGGGTTGATATTTATTTATTTAGAAAGAAATTATTTATGAATTGTGTGTATTGTGATTTAACGGTTTATTGTAATGATGTTGATTATGAAATTGTATTTGATTAAAATTGAACGCGTAATTATTACCATACAATTATAAAATATATATTTACAAATAATAATAATAAAAATAATATTTACAAATAATTAAAAGGTAGACTTAAGATAAAAAAGGACATATGATAATAAATAAAAATTGTAAAAATTATTGTAAAAATAAATAGAGTAAATATAAAAATTTTAGTTATTCATTCCAAAAATAATCTTTGCCAATAAATGATGTTTTAATTCTATCAATTCCTTCACAGTTCTTCCTTCTTCATCTGGAATATCACAATTTAAATTATATTGTTTAATTAAATAATACGCTAAATCAATTCTTTTATATGGAGGACAACAACATGTATGTAATAGTGTTTGTTGTAAATTATTTTTTGTAAATAATAATTCAGGATATTTTTCAATTATTTTTATAATAAATTGATCATCTATTGATGGATTTACTATTATGAACATTTGACAAATATTATTTCCATTTATATTAATTGATAAAATTTCTTCACTTGTAAATAAATTAATTAATTCTAATAATAAATAAGATTCTAAAAAAGTACCCAAATTAATAATTAAAGGTATTTCAATATGTTCATTGTGTTGATAATCTACATAAATATTTATTATATTTTTCGTTAATAATTTTTTAATAAAAAGCGTTCCATATTGTTTTTGTAAAAATTGAATAAAATATCCAATAATTAAATCGTTACTATTATAAGAATGATAAGAAATAAAATTTACAATTTCTGTTATTATATTTTCTTCATTATTATTGTTTGTATAATAAGTCTTTAAATTTTCTGTCAAAAAGTGTAAAATTTCAAATGGAAAATCATTTTGTAATAAATAATAAAATAAATCAATAATTTGATTTTCATAATAATAACCATAATTAATAAATTTAATAAAATTAAGGGATCTTATATCTACTCGAAGTTTTATAGCTTTCTTTAAATTAAATAATTTACCATTTTGATATTCATTTGATAAATAAATTAAATATTGTACTAAACATTTATTTTCATAATCCTTTTCAAAATCCATTTCCATTAAAGATAAATCTTCAATTAATAAATAATTGTTAATAATTAAATATTCTAAAAGCCACTTTTTCATTATTAATGGAATTTCAGTTTTTGTAAATATCCAATGAAAAGGTTTTTGCTTAACGTTTAATAAATAATTTTGTATAAACTCTTTCCAATCTGTTTGTGTAAAGTTTTTACTAAAAGTTAAAGTTACTTCTATATTTCTGTTACTATTTTCATTTTCCACTTTGTAATGAATAATTTCTTCATTTACGTCTAATTTCTTTTCAATAAATACTATTGAGGTATCTTCTGGAATATCTTTACTTAATTCTTCAAGATATGTTTGTAAATTAAAAGCTTCTTCCACGTCCATTTCTTCATCATTATTATCGTCCAATACTGGCGCTGCAGTATTAATTATTGGAAAAATGTTAATTGTTTCTAAATTTTTGTATAATAACATTTTAGTAGGAATAAATCTTAAATGTTGGTCAATATCATTGCAATATAAAGTTATAAAGTTAATATGTTTAATTGAAGCAGAAGCAGGTAATAAATGATCATTTCTTTCATCATTATAATTTATCAAATTTAAAGTAGTTAATTCTTTTAAACAAATGGTTAATAACTTTATATTTCCTATAAATCTAGAAAATCTAAACAAATTATAATTTAATTGAATACTTTTAATAGTTCTATTGTGTCCAACGTATTCACTTAAACTAGTTGTAAGATTATCTTCAAACTCATCTTCATAATCGTCATTTTCTACGATATGATTAATTAAATAACGATTAACAGGTAAACCTCTATAAACATAATCCTTATTTTTGTAACTAAGCTTTGTTTTTTTCTTTGGGGTACACTGTAATATAGATTGTTGTAAATGATTATTTTCTTGTTTTTCTTTTTTTATATTCATTAATTGTTCCTCTAATTGATTTAATTGTTCTTCAGTCATTTTAAATATTTCTACTTCGTTCTCAGCCATTTTATTTAACATTTCTTTAATTTCAACATTATTTTCTACCTCCATTTGTTGGTCATTCTTGTTTGTTTCTTCAGGGGCACTAGTTTCATTTGCATCAATTGAGTTTACAAAAATATTATTGGTGACATTTCCTAGCAAATTTCTAAAATGTTCATTAATATTTAGTTTATCTTCTTCTTCTTCAATGACGTCATAAAATGTTACGTGATTAATATTTAAAATAGATCGTATTAATATTAATAAATTATTCATTTTCTTAGCTAATTTATTTTCCTTCTTCTCCAATTCTTTATTTTCAATAATTAAATCGTTACTTAAATCTTCTTCACAATAAGTAAAATAAAATGCTTGGTTCCTTAATAAAGTTAATAAATACCATAATTGACCATATTCATCTTTCTTTTTATTTTTTTCTTTTTTTTTAATTCTTGATTCATCATAACTGTATTTTATTTCTCTTTCCAAAAAAACATCTAAATTTAAATGACTTAAATTTAATAACTTTAATTTCATTTTTAAATTAAATTCTTTATTAATTAATCTCATTTTATGGAATGTAATTATTGGATCATCAATTGTAAATTTATCTTCTTCTGAAGAATTTGTTTCTAAAAAATATTTCATTGAATTTTTAATTTCATTAATTTGGTAATTATTAAAGTTATTTTCGTTAATTAAATTATTAATTCTTCTATTTGTATTTATACTGTCTTTTATATGGGTTTTAGAATAAGTTGGAATAAAATAAATAATTTCATATTTAATGTCTAATGGTAGTGCTTGTAAAGAGTTTTGTAAATTATTTAAATTTGGTAAATTATTTTGTAAACTAGTTTTAATTTGTTCATGTTGTAATATCCATACTTTTACAATAGATTCAACATTTTCATATTCTTTCTTAAGTTTCGTCAATAGAAAAGAAAAAAAAATTATAGACCTACCATATTGTTCAAAGCTTTCAAGGCTATTTTTTTTTGATAAATTTTCAATAAAAAGTTGATTTTTTTTGGGCGGGAAAAGAAAACAAGGCTTTTAAAAGGAAAAAAATGTTTAAGCGACATCAAAGCCTTTCAGTCCGTTCATCTATTATCAGCACTGAAGATAATAAAAAGAAGAAGAAGAAACAAAAGAACAAAAAGAATAAAAAGAATGAATTTTATAACTTTTTGAAATTTAAAAATTGTAATTTACAATCGGTTGACATGTGGATAATAATATTTCAATATTTACCAACTTTTGAAATTATTAAATGTAGAGAAATTTCTCTCTTTTTTTATTTATTAATTGGCCCTTTTAATATAAATTGTCCTGAAGTGGATTATGACATTGATTTCTATTTTTATTATATTATGAATAATTATAATAATAATATTAAAAATAATTTTATTTCTTCAAGAATTAAAAAATATTTAAAATGTTTTTATTCAGAACAAGATTTATTTATTTATCGTTCTTTATTATTTAATAAAATTTATTTTGGGATAAATACTTATGGAAATAGTAATTATAATTGGATTGACAATTTTACAATAAATTATTTTAATTTTATTTACAATGAAGAATATGAATATTATTTAAATTTAGAACAAAAAACAAGTGAAATTAATAGAGATATAAATTTAAAAGAAATTTATTTTTGTAAATTTTTTATTCAATATGGAGAATATATAAATAGTATTGAAATAAATGGCTGTTCTTTTATAACAGATAGAGCAATAAAATTAATTTTTAAATATTGTCCAAATTTAGAACAATTAATTTTAAATAATTGTACAAGAATATCTTTTTATTTATTTGACTACTTTTTACAATTAAGAAATCATTTACTTTTTGATAAATTAAAAGTTATAAAAATTTTAAATTGTAAATGCACAAATAATTATTATGGTGTTTATGAAAATTATGCAAAATTCTTTTCAATTTTTAAAAATTTAAAAGAATTATCTTTTGACAGTTATTGTAAATTTGAAGCAAAGAATTTTTTATCAAAATTTATTGAAGAAATTATATTTAATTCATTTAAATTAAAAAAAGGTTTACAATTTAAACAATTAATGTGTCCATCTATAATTAGAAAAGAAGATGGAACTTTAGAAGAATCAAATAGTTTTTTAGATGAATTAGAAAAAGAAAAAAGATATTTTGAAATGTATCATTCAATAAATAATTTAGAAATTATATTATTACAATATTTACAAGGAGAAATTTATCCAAATTTAACAAGTTTAGAAATTAATAGTTTTATAATTAATGATTTATCATTAAATGATATTTTATTTATTACTTCTTTATTACCAAATTTAATTTATTTAAAAACTTTTGTAAATTGTGAAACGAATTATTTTATTGAACAATTTACAAATAATTTTAAAAAATTAATTTTAAATAAAAATCATTTATTAAAACATTTAGATTTACAAATGAGTTATTTAAATTCCCCTTCTAATGGAGAAGATGATTTAAATATTATTCATTTTATGAAATCATTCCCTTATTTAGAAACTTTTAATTTAAGAACTGGAGATTCATTAAGAAATAGAATAAATGATTTAGAATTATTAAATAGTTTTATAAAACGTCATATTTATTTAAAAAGATTTAGATTATCATTTAAATTTGGAACTGTAGATAATTTTAATTCTTTATTTGAAAATCTTCAAATTTATTGTAAAGATTTAAAATGTTTACATTTAGAAAATATTTTTATTGAAAATTTAATTGATGATAAAATTAATGAATTGTACGATTATCAAAATTTATTTAAAAATCTTACAGAATTAGTAATAGATTTAAGTTCATCTTGTAAATTTACAAAATATATTTTACAACACGTTAATAAATATTGTAATGAAAATTTAAAAATATTAAAATTAATTAACATTAAATTCAATACAAATTGTAATCTTAATTTATTTACCAATAACTTAAAAGAATTAACAATTTTTAATTGTGAAATTATAAAAACAAAAAAGGAAGAAAATTTTAATAACACAATAAATTCACACAACAACACAACACAAAATAAATTTACAATAAATAATATTAATAGATTACAAATAATTGGTTGTAATAATACTTCTTTTCTTTTAAAAAGAAAATTACCAATTATAGATATGAATGAATTAAAAGAAATTAGAATTGAAAATTGTGAAAGAGTTTCTATAAAATATTTAAATCAACTTGTCACTAATCATAATATTTATAAAATTGAAAAGATAATTTTTGATAAATTATTTTTAAAAACAAAACAAAATATAAAAGACAGAAAAGATATAAATTTCTTTTTTAATCATTTTTATAATTTATGTTCAAATATAGAAAGAATTTATTTATTTATTTTAAAATGTTGTAATATTAACACTTCAATTGATCCAACAATTATTTCTAAAATAATTAACAAATCACCACAATTAAGTTTTTTACATTTAACAATTAATTGTAATTGGTCAACCATACACAAAGAATTATTACATTGTAAATTCTTAAAAATATGTAAAATTGAAGGTGAAAAATTAGAAGGAAATTATTGTAAAGAATTTTTAGATAATTTTCAAAGTAAAGGATTTGAACTCATTGAACTACCTTATTTAGTAAACAAAAATTCTTTACACATTTATGAGAAAAGATATTCTATTATGGAAAGATATCGTTTATTATATAATGAATGGGAAATTAGTGAATGTAGATTGGAAGTATCACTATAATAATAATTATTAAGAAATTTAATATTTCCATGTTGTGAATTCCATTTATAATATTTTGGAAATAAAATTGGAATCAAAGATTTTAATTTTCATAAATGGAATTACTTAATAGCAACATCTTATTATTTTAATACATTTAGTTCACTTATTTCTGAGTTACAAATAACATTTATTACAAAAAATAATTATTACAAAAAATATTTAAAATAAAAAATCCAAATCAGATAAAATAAATTTATCAATCATTTCAAACAAATTATTTTTAAAATAAATTAAATTCTTATTACTCTTTCCAAATAAATCTTTTAATAAAATTATTCCTCTCAATTGTTGTTGTTGATTTATTAAATTAAATTGTAAACCCATTTCAATAAATTCAAATTTTTCAAAACCATAATTTCCAATAAATTTATCTAAATTACAATCAATTTCAATAAAATGTTCAGAAATGGTTTTTAATGGAACTTTATCATTATTATTGTAAAGGTTATGGTGGTTGACTTTTCCATTGTAAAAAATTGTATTCTTTTCTGAGAGTAAAGTGGTACTGTAATTTCCGCAAATTAAACTTTTAAATTTTGTAATGGAATTTAATTCAATTTTTTGTAAACTAGTACAATCTACGTGAGAGAAAAGGGAGGGAAATTTTTTACCAAATTGTCCACTATTTTTTGTAAGTTTTTGTATAAATTTTTGTATTGTAAAATTTGTTGTATAAAAATAAAT
Organism: Willaertia magna; assembly: GCA_902984215.1. Classification (NCBI taxonomy): domain Eukaryota; phylum Heterolobosea; class Eutetramitea; order Acrasida; family Naegleriidae; genus Willaertia; species Willaertia magna. The sequence goes on along the minus strand of CADWAF010003420.1, from coordinate 355 downwards.
TGTAAGATATTTTTTGTATAAAAATAAAATTGTAAAATAAATTTTAAGTTATAAAAATTATAAAATATTAACTTACTCATCTTGTTTACCAGTAATATAAACTTCTCCATCAACTAATTTTTTTTGTAATTATTAAATAATTTAATGTTACATGCATTATAAATATAATTATTATAAATTTAAATAAAAATATTGTAAACTTACATGTTAAATAAGCAGTATGAAAATATCCACAATCATGTTGTTTCACTTTTCCTTTTAATTGTTCTAATAAAGTAAATTTATTTAATTCACCTGTATTTGGTCCAATTATTCCTATATTAACATAATAATTATATCCACTACCTATATTTAT
>CADWAF010003417.1:0-10360 GCA_902984215.1 Willaertia magna | reverse complement strand
AGAAAATGTTACAATAAATGAATTGTTGGAAGTTAAAAAGGAATTTATTGATAGATTTTCAAAATCAGAAGTTAATATTTCAAGTCCTGCAAAAAAAAAGTTTTTAAAATTAATTGAGGATTGTAATCAATCTGAAACGAAAACGGTTGATTGTAAAGCAGTGGAAAGTATATTACTTTATGATGTTTTATTAAATTTAGCTGATACAAATGATAGATTGACACAAACGTCATATTTTAAAACGTGGGAACAAGTTTATGAAATTCATTTGAGGGAAAATGTAGAATAAAAATTTATTTATTACTCATCATTAATTTAAAAAAAGAACCGGTAGAAATTTACAAAATTTGTACAAAAAAAAAACTTCCCGCCTTTTTTGTTACAAAAAATTGTTCTAAGCAGTATAAATACCTTATCGTATAGTACTACAAAACACACATCTTTGTTTTACTCTCTCAAAAAAATTAAATACAAACAAATAACAACATTCACTAATCTTTGTTTATAAATAATAAATCAAACAAACTAACAAACAAACAATATGATTCAAGACTTGGAGGTGTTCGCCATGAATGATGTATACAAAATGGTGTTGTACGACAGATGTCCCCAAAGTGTGTTAGAAAAAAAGATGAAAAGGAACGAACTGTTTTCTATAAAAAAGGCAGAAGTTTATAACATCGAAGAAGATTATGCCTTTATAGTAAAAGAAACCCAATTAACAAACACAAGTAACAATAACCTTACTGTAGCCAATATGAAGAAAGAAATTTCCGGGTTAGTAGGTAATGTAAAACAATTGGGGAAAGAAAACAAAGATCTTAAGGTTCGTGTAGAAGAATTAGAAAAAGAAAACAAAGATCTTAAAGTTCAAAACAAACATCTTAAAGGTCGTGTAGAAGAAGTAGAAAAAGAAAACATTAATCTTAAAGATCGTCTAGATAAGGCTGAACAACGTGAATTTATGATGCGTAGAGCAAATACTTTGAAGGAAGTGTTTAAGTTTTTAGCAAATAAGGTATATAAAGTTATTACTACAATAATTACTGATGTTTCAAAACCAAAATGGTATCGTATAATGGAATCTTATTGTAATTCAAACATGGTTTATGAACTCCCAATTTCTCAAAGCAGTATTAAGGACTTATGGTCCAAATACAAGTTATTAAGGGAAACTAGTTGGAACAATTTTTGTCTTAAAGAATTTGAAAGTTTGGTAAACATCTGTGAAGATGAACAGAAAGTTATTAAATGGTACATTCAACAAAAAGGAAAATAAAAACTATATACTCTTCAAATAAATTGTTTCATTTTGGAATCCAAGCAGTTATTTTTTGTAAATAACAAAACAGTAACCCAATCAATCCCATCCGTATAAAACAAAATAAGTAATTATAAGCTTTGATTAACCACCGAGGGCCTCTTAGCTCAGTCGGCAGATGCGCTGTCCTAGTAAGACAGAGGTCATGGGTTCGATTCCCATAGAGGCCTTAAATTTTTGTTTTTTAGTTTGTGATTTCTGAGTCACAACAAATTAATTTTTGTAATATTGTAAATAATTTACAAATTAAAGATTTACAATGCGGAATAAATAACATAATTTTATTAAATAATGTCAGAGATATTTATAGGATTGATTGTAACGTAAATGGTCAATTAGGATTAGGTAATTGACAAAAAGTGAATGACTTTACAAAAATTAATTTAAATTTTAAAGTAAAGAAAATTATTTGTAATAATTATGATAGTTCTTTTTTAATTAATGATTTTAATGAATTATTTGTTCATGGATTAAATAATGATGGACAATTGGGATTAAAAGAAAACTAATTAACACATTTACAAAAATTGTAATCTGCAATAATAATATTAAATGTTTAAATATTTATAAAACTTTTAGTGATTATAATTTAATTAGTAGTTTTAATAATGAGTTGTATATTTGTGGAAATAAATTAAATTAGTAATTTTTTAACTGAAAATTTTACAAAAATTAATTCAGTTGAAATAAATAAAGAATTTATTTATCCATTATTATTGGAAAATGAAATATTTATTGTTATAAAATTAATGTTATAGAAAATGATTATTACCATTTAAGATTAAATAGTTTTAAAAAACTTTTAGAATATCTTACCAATCATCACAATCACGAGGAAAGATTAATGACATTAGATCAAAAGATTTTGAAATTCTCTAAAATTTAATCTTGTGTAATTACTAAAAATCCATCCTTAATTTCCTTATTTTCAATTAATTCTAAATAATCACAAGCATAATGAAAATACGGATTTTCACAATCTCTTTCTTCTTCCAATAATTCTCTATCTATTGAAAATATTGGAGTAATTGCCTTATTTATACCTTTTTCTTTCAAACGATTAAATAATTGACCAACTACATCTAAATCATTCCATGCATTATGAAATTCATTGATTAATAAAAAAAGTTTGATTGTAATTACATTGTACGCCACAACCACTAAACACTTTTAAAAATTTTAGAAAATTTAGGCAGATTTAATGTTTTTGAAAATTTATTTGTTGTAAATTGTTGACTTTAAAAATTTAACAAAAAAAAGAGTAATAATGATTTAAATAAAAATTCTATTTGGAGTTTTGGACCAAAAGAGAAAGGTCCAAATATTCTTGTCAATATGTGTAATAAATCTAATGGTGATTATTTAAATGAAATTAAAGATTATGTAATTTCTGCTTTTCAACAAACAAGTTTAGAAGGAGCATTATGTTCAGAGGAAATGAGAGGAATAAGATTTAATTTAATAAATGTTCAATTACATTCAGATACTATTCACAGAGGTGCTGGAAAGATTATTCCTGCTTCTTATAAAGGAATGAAAGCAAGTCAATTGAGAGCGAAAAGCAAGTTAATGGAACCAATTTATTTTGTAAAAATTAATGAATGTTTAAAGGAAGACGAAGAAATAATTAAGGAAATTATAATGAAAAGAAAAGGAATAATTATTGAAAGTGAAAAGTTAAATGAAATTTATTTATTAATTAAATGTTTTGTTCCAGTTGTTGAATCGTTTGGTTTGGAAAAGGAATTGAAAAGTAAATTGAAAGGCAAAGAAAAATTATTAATACAATGTGTATTTGATCAGTGGAAAGTAATTGATGAAGATGTGATGGATAAAAATAGTAAATTAAATAAATTAGTGAAAGAAATTAGAAAAAGAAAGGGAGACAAAGAGGAGGTTCCAAATTATATTGACTTTTTGGATAATAATAAATAAAGAACCGCTTTCACAAGGTGGTGCGCTATTAGTGACAACTTATGGCTTAACAAAAATTATTAAAAAATTATTAAAAAAAAATGGAAATAATTGAATTAAAATCACAATTAAATTATTCAAAAAAATCAAGTCCTTTACTTGACTTTAAATTTAACGAAAATATTAAATTTATTAAACAAGGTTTACATTTTATCCTTTTTATAACAATTACAAATAAAATTATAATTTACAGACCTCACTGCATTAAAAAACAACAAATAACCTTTTGCAATTATCCAAGCAATAAAAACATTTTATTTATTGAATCTTGTCCAAGTTATATTATTCTTGTTAATGAAGAGAATGAATTTTATATTAATCGTGATGCTCAATTTTATTTAAGAAATGATTCACTTACGTTTGAAAAATTAAATGATTTAAAAATTAAAGACAATATTAAATTTATAAGAGCTTCAGAAGATGTTTTTGTAATTGTTACAAAAAATAATTTAATTTATAATTATGGAACAAAACCATTTGTAAATTACAATAATAATCAACCGTCTGAATTAAAATTATATACAATTCCAAATGAAAATAATTTACAAATTAAAGATTTACAATGTGGAAATTGTCACATTATTTTATTAAATAAAAATGGTGAACTTTACGGTTTGGGAGATAATCAATATGGTCAATTAGGATTGGATGATATAGAAAAGGTTTATTACTTTACAAAAATAAATTTAGATTTTAAAGTAAAGAAAATTATTTGTAATAATGATAATACATTATTAATTAATGAATTTAATGAATTATACGTTTGTGGTATAAATTTTAATAATCAATTGGGATTATGTGAAAAAATTATTAAAACTTTTACAAATATTGTAATTTATGATAATTATTTTAGATTGGTAAAAGTTGAAAATTGTTTTAAAACATTATTTAATTTTAGTTTAATTAGTGATGTAAATAATGATTTTTATATTTGTGGTAAAAAAGAAAATATTCCATTTGATTGTAATAATTTATTATCAAATACATTTACAAAAATTAATAATATTCAAACAAAAGATAAGAAATACATTTATCCAATAACATTATTAAATGAATGTTTTATTGTAAAGTGTAATTATTTAATTAATTTAGAAGAATGTGAAGAAATTGAAAATTCATTAGGATTAAATTGTTTACAAAAATTGAAAAGTGAAAAGCTTGCAGACATTTCCATTCTATTTTAAATCAATATTAGAACTTGTGTTAAAAAGAAAGGTAATCTTTTTGACCGCAAATTACAGTTCCCGGTTTTTTAAACCATTTCCCCTCAAAAAATTATTGAATAAACAAACAGTGTTGTTAACATAGTCCATCAACTCACAAACAACAATCTCGATAGTAGGTATTGTTTATCAATAAAACAATAAAATTATATATATTTAAATACCTTATCATCAATCGTCATACTATTTTAAACCAATCAATATTATACAATAAATCTTTGCATATGCTTGTTTTAAAAACCGAAATTACAGTTCCCGGTTTTTTAAACAAAAAATTACTGAATAAACAAAAAGTATCATGTACTTTAATTTGCCAGGATGAACATTGCAACCCGTAATGATCTACCTTAATGAATGCTTTAAATTTGGCAATTAAACAACTAATGGATATTTTGGAACAAGAAGATATAATATTTGAGAATATTTCACATTTAGCAGGTTTTTCAAGAAAAAAGAAAAAGAGATTGTCATATATGAATTTATTTCAAACATAAACAAGAAACTTTAGTGTATGAAGTTGCCTTTATTTTAGAAAAGAATACAATGACTACTTTTCTTTTGGGCAATACAGTCTACCTCGTATCGTATTGTTACAACAATAAGCGTTTTGAAAACAGTACTTTAAAACCAGATCTTAATGAAACATCCTATTTTAAGTGACAATGAATACATTAAGGCCAGAGAAGATTTAAAAATTAACGTGGACGATATTAGTGTCTTACAATAGAACTGGTGGTATAATTGCCTAAACTGATTTCAGTTGTAATTAACTTTACAAATCCAAATTTGCACTTTATTTATACCTATCTTTTTACTTTCCTTTTCCCATCTTTTCAAAAGTTCAATCCATCAACACAAACAACAATCTATTCGATAACAATAAAAAGCCACCCTTTGCATAAAAAAACTTATAAAACTATCTTTGATATACTTGCCTTATCACCAATCGTCATCCAAATTCCCTCAACAAGCAAACGTTCCCTCAAAGGAACATTTCAAAAATAATTTTTCAACCATTAAATTTCAATAAATTATTTTTCAAAAAAAAGTTTTTATTTTTCAAAAAAAAAAAAAATAGATCTCTTATCTACAACGAACATATCATTTTGCGAAAAAGTTTGTTGAATATTTGCTGTTATCTTTCTATTTCATTATTTTAAACTTGTTTAAAGTATAAACTCTTTTAAATTGTCTAAATTATGTATTATATATTTCAATAATAATAACGAATTGATCCTAAAATTTAAATTGTACATAAAATAATAACTAACAATTAATTAAATAACAACAATTAAATAACCATAAATTAACAAATACTATAACAACAAATTAACAATAATTAACAAGATGAATATTAATAATAATAACTATTCAAGTCTTTTATCAACAACAACAACAACGGATAACAATAAAAGTAGTAACAATAACAATACTAATAATTATAATAACAATTATAACAATTATAATGATATTTTTGGTACAAGTTTATTATCTACATCATCTACATCATCAAGTAATTCTTCCTTACCATTAAGTGATCATTCAACAATTTATAGTAATATTATATCATCTAACAATAATCATTCCTTTACAAATAATAATAACTATTTTTCTTATCATCATCATTATAATAATAATCAACAACAACAATCATTATCCATTGATTCATCATCTTCACCACCAAATGAATTATTATCATCCTCTCCATTATCATCATCAATGCAAGATAATAATGGTATGAATAGTATGAATAGGAATGATAATGGTATGAATAATAATACATCTTCATATCCCATTCCAACAAAAAGAAATACATTTTATTTAAATAATTCATATCCACCATTAGATAATAACAATCATTATTATTATGGTGGAATTTCAAGTGGATTTATTCATACTAGACCATTATCTTTTGAAGATAATTTTAATAGTAGTGTTGGTAATAACAGTAATAGTGTTGGTAATAACAGTAATAGTGCTAATAGTGGTGGTAATAGTGCTAGTGGTACTTCACCATTATTATTTGGATATAATAATAATAAACAATTATTAAATGAATTAAATGATGATTTATTTAATAGTGTATTAGAAATTGAATATGGTCTTTATAGAAATAATAATAATAATAACAAGGCATTAACTGCAAGTATTAATAATACTACACCTAATATTATTACTAATATTACTAATAATAATAGTGGTAATAATACTACTACTAGTGCAGCTACTACACCAATTACTAGTAATAATAACAATAATAATAGTAGTGGTAATAATGCAATGACTAGTGTTGTTGGTTCTAATAATGGTGGTAATGGTAATGCTATTGTTGTTGGTAAGAATGTAATTGTTAATAATAATACATTACGTTCCATTGTAGATCAAGTATTAGATGATGATGAAGATATTCATTATCAACAATGTTATCAACAACAACAATATGAAGATAATAATAATATGGATCATTATTATTTATATAATCATAACTGTAGTGGTGGTGGTGTGAATAGTGTGAATAGTGTTAATAATTATCATAAAAAGATTTGTAAATATTATTTAAATGGTAATTGTAAATTTGGTGAACAATGTAGTTTTTTACATCCAAAAACAAATAACTTGACCACAAATAATTCATGTACTGCATCATCATCATCATCGTCAAGTACTTCATTATCTAATTCACCACCATTATCTTTAAATTATTTAAATAATGAATTAAATAGTGGAATGATGACAATGAATAATAGTGGAATGATGAATGGTGGTATTACTATGGATATTTATGGAAATACACAACATTATAATACACAACATTACAATGATAATTTAAATTTGAATAATAATAATGGAAATGTGATGATGACATTACAACCATCTACTTCTACAACTGTTGCTGCTGGAACTGTTCTTGTTGCTAATAATTTAATAAATAATAACATTGTAACTAATAATAATTCCAATAATGGAAATAATGGAAATAATCAATTAGAAAATAGACAAATATGTCAATACTTTAAAAAGGGAGAATGTAAATTTGGTGATAAATGTAGAAATTTACATATTAAAAAGAAATCTAAATTAGATGAACAAACTAGAAAGAAATTAAAAACTATTCGTTGTAGATTTGGTGTTAATTGTCCATTTGGAAATGAATGTTATTATTATCATGATCATGAAGATTGTGATTTGGAAATGTAAATAATATTTTTTTTATTACATTGTACACCACAACCACCAAACACTTCAAAATCTCTAAAAATCTTTTCATCTAAAGATAATAATCTTTCATCATCATTGTGATAATTGGGACGATATTCTAAAAGTTCACCAAATTGTTGTAAATGTTTAACTTTTACAAATTGTAATTCTTTCCATAATTTCTTTAAATTATAAATATCTTCTTTTGATAATTTTCCTTTTTTTTGTCTTAAAATTTCATTAATTTGTTCAAAATCTTCATCGTCCAACTCTGCCTTTACTGTACTAAATACATTTCTAAATTTTAATCTTTTTGGATAACAAAAACATTCACAGTGGTTTAATTTATCAATTCTTCTTTCTAACCCTCCCATTCGTTTAATATCTTTGTCACTTACAAATGTAATTACTTCACTAACAATTTTACCATTATTCACATTTATTTGACCACTTCTTCCTTTCATTGCCCAGAAATAAATCATTCCTGAACTATTGTTATCACTTTTTGGAATAGTTCCATCATAATCATAAAAAGAAAATTGTTTAACGCAGCTTCTTCAATATATGTCCATCAGTTGGCCAAATCATTTCTTTTGGTAAATCTGGATATCCACCAATTTTACTTTCACCAATTGCAAAATGTAAATTGTCAATTATTGCTTTTTTATTATTTGCATCACATTCTGCTTCATTTTCAATATTAATATTTAAAGGAGAATAATAATTAATATTCATTTCATCAAATTTAATAATCTTTTCTAATTCTGTTAAATTTTCAATATTAAATTCATTTGATTCATTATTATTTAAACTATCAACAACATTTAAATTATCATTCTTTTCTTCATTATTATTTAATTCATCAACTAATTTGTTATTTGACTTATCATCAATTATATATAAGATATCATTCTTTTCAATAATAATTATTGATTTACCATTTTCAATAGTATGTTCAAATAATTCTTCACTCTCTTCTTCAATACCATCCTTAATAAATAACATGTATTTACATTTATTTTTTTCTTTCTGAATTCGATCTTAATCCTCTACCACCCTTCCCTCTTCCACTTGTCATTTTAGGAAAAAAAGGATTTAATTTTTTGAATACAAATATTATTGCCAATTAACATGTCAGACTGTCTATTTGTTTCACCATTTGCTTTTAACAATAATCCTTCATTTCTATCATTTTGTAAAAATTGGAAATTCTCTTGTAATTGGATATTCTTCTTGAAAATAAATGTTAAATTTTTTAATTCCACACTTTTAAAGAAGTTGTTTGATGTTTTTACCTTTTAGAAACACTCATTAAGGGGTCTTTATGGAAAATAAAGAATTAAGGGACCACACTTCATGCAGTATTATAAATTCACTTTATTGAGCCTCCCAAGGAGAAGGCCTTGAAGAATAGATGCAGATCATTCTAGGGAATAATGCAAAAGAGAATTAGCTTCAATAAGAAGCTTAAAATCATTTCTATATTTAATAAAGCAATCCAGTAAATTTAAAATTCTTTGACTTGTAATAAAATACAAAAATTTTTTATCTAAAAGTTTTTTAAAACAATTTAATCCTAGGATATAATGACAATGATACATTTCATTTTCTATAACATTAATTTTATAATCACTCTTTACAATAAATATTTCATTTTCCAATAATAATGGATAAATAAATTCTTGATTTATTTCAACTGAATTTATTTTTGTAAACTTTTCAATTGACATCTAATTGTGTATTTAATTTATTTCCACAAATATACAATTACAAATAATTTTCTTTACTTTAAAACGAATTTAAATAGTTTAGAAAAGTTTACAAATTTAAAAGAATTAAATTTAAGTTATTAACGACAAACACAAATAAAAAATGTAAAGTCTTTAAATTTTATCCATTTTATAAAAGAAAATTTATTTAACAAATTTAAAAGAACATATTGAATGTAAAACGCTAAGTTAAAGATTTATTGTAAGCAATGTTTATTTAATAAAACCAAGGCTAATTAAATTTTTAATATTTTTAATGTTTTTTTAACAAAATTTTCAAGCACCGCCTATTCCCGTAATAAATAACAAAATACTAGTACATGCTTAAGAAAGTGTCTTACAGTCAAATTTATAGTAACCTATCTATGAAAACCCAATTCTAATAGATCTGTGACAGATAATAAAATACTTTTGTATATACATGATCATAAGCATTTAATAATAGAACACATTTACTAAGGTAATTGGATGAGACAATTTATTTGAAGAGTACATTATTTATTTTCCTTTTGTTGATAGTACCATTTAATAACTTTTTGTTCATCTTCAGAGATATTAACCAAACTTTCAAGTTCTCCATGACAAAAATCATTCCTGTTTTCCCTTAATAACTTGTAATTGGACCATAAGTCCTTACAGTTAATTGAAATTGGAAGTTCATAAACAATGTTTGAATTACAATAAGATTCCATTGTACGATACCATTTTGGTTTTGAAGCATCAGTAATTATTGTAGTAATAACTTTAGAAACCTTATTTGCTAAAAACTTAAACACTTCCTTCAAAGTATTTGCTCTACGCATAAACTCACGTTGTTCAGCCTTATCTACACGATCTTTAAGATTTATGTTTTCTTTTTCTACTTCTTCTACCCG
>CADWAF010003408.1:0-18560 GCA_902984215.1 Willaertia magna | reverse complement strand
CATAAATTGAAACTGATCCTGGGAATTGTAACTCCACTTTCAACAATTAATTATTAAGATTGCGTCTAAATTGAGTTGTTGCTCACATTATAAAATCTGATCATTAATTTTATCATTAATTTTTTAAATTATCTAAAATTTTAATCGTGTTCACGCTCGAGGCGAGAATGCCTTTCAAATTGTAACAATCGATTAGTTGTAAACTTTAACCGAAGTGGTTAATTTTTTGTAAAATCAAATCAAAAAAAATGAAAAAACAGATCTTAAGTATCGGTGGCGCCATTTTTTCAGCCGGAATTGGCTATTATTTAGGAAGTAAAAAGCCAATAGAACAACAACAACAACCTACCATTGTTACTGATGACCATAGTGAAAATAAAGCTACCATTACTACAACAGGTCCAACCATTTCTACTAGACCATCAATAGCAACTACAACAACTACAAATATTTCACCACTAACCTTACCAAATGACAATTCCAACAACAACAATGTCACTAATAGAGAAAATATTAAAAAAGATTTAAAAGAAATTGTCAATGAATATATTCAACAACATTCCATTTTCAATAAAATTCAAATTCATGGTGATTTATCAAATAATGCTTTTGAATTATTAAAAACATTTAATGAATTTGGAATGCCAACTAATACTCCAACTATTCATGTATTTTCACATTTTATTTCATGTACAGATTCTAGATTGAGAATTCCAATTTTTGTATTTTGGACAATTCCACATTTTGATTTTAATAATTACAATGTAGTATCCAATAGAAAAAACTCAAAATTTGAAAGAAGTCCTTATTGGCCATCTTCACAACTATTTAATCCTTCAAATTCTGACTATTTTGGTAGTGGATATAGTAGAGGACATTTAGCTAATTGCGGTGATTTTGAGGGATTCCCACAAAGGTCAATGGATGATACACATTTATTAGCTAATAATATTATACCACAAGATTATAATAATAATGCTGGGTATTGGTTAAGGATGGAAAGATGGACAAGGTATTTAGCTGAAGAGTTTGATAAAGTACATGTAATTGCAGGACCTGCTTTTATTCCATTTGAAGAAGTATTATTAAATAATGAAAAGAAGAAGAATAAACAAATTATTCATTATGAAGTTGTTGGAAAGAATCAAGTTACAGTTCCACCTTATTTATTTAGAGTAATTATTGCAGAACGTGAAAATAAAGTTGACCAAAATGTTAATGATAATACAATAATAACTACTAATGCTACAACTAATGATAACTGTGAAAATAGCAGCAACAATAGCATAAATAGTATTGTTGACAGAAATAAAAAAGAAGAAGAGAAGGACAATAATAATACAAAAGAATATTTTGTAGAAGCATTCATTGTACCAAATAGTGAAATTGACAAAACAATTCACTTAAAGGAATTTTCAGTTCCATTTGAATTATTAGAAAAATACACAGGATTAAATCTGTTAGAAAATTTAAGAAAGAAATCATTAGATTCTACAAAAAAATTACTATCCATTAAATCGTTATGTGAAAATAATAAGTGTGAATTACCTCCATGGCAAGATTTAGAATTTCAAAAAGTTTTGTGGAAGAAGAATCCAACAAGAGAGGAAATTGAAAGTACTTGGAATAAATTAGTGGTTGAAACGAATTGGGAACCTTCAAAGGATATGATTAGAAGAAAGAATGCAAAGTTGGAGGAAATTTAAGGTTTACTGTTATTATTATTGCTTGGTTGTATAAATTGTATAAATTGTTGGTTGATTGTAAAGAACAATTTAAGGGTTATCACCAAGCTGAAATAAACGTGTACTTGATGAAACAACGAACAAAGAAAACTTAAAAGAACAAAGAAATTTTTATTTTATCAATATACTTAGCTATTATTGGTGAAGAACTATGCTTTTTTATGAATAATTACAATGAACGAAACAGTAGATCAAGCACCTTCAAAGGGCAGCTGTCATCAATCAAGTGTTAATTTTCACCCAAATAAATTAATTTCAAAAAACAAAATCCAAAACATAAAAAAAATGAGTAACGACAATAATGTCACAATTACCACCGTCATTAACAATAACGTCAACTCAACAATGTCACAACAGCAATCAAAACCTAACGCCACCAAGAAAGCTGGAGGAAAAGTTGGTGGACTGATTGGAATGTTCGAAAGCATCAAAGAAAAGAGTGATGTTACTACAATAACAACTGCCACTAGCACTACTGAAAGAATGGCACTTGAAACACTTTTACAAGAAGAAGAGAAACGTTTACGATTTAAAAATAGAAGTAATTCATTTGAATTTGGCAATCCAAACAACACTAACAGCAACAACAGTATTAGTAGTAGTAATAATAATAATAATTTGAAACAACCATTCTTGGTGGGGAATAGTAATTTAAAATCTACAACATCTACTACAGTTCCCGCCAATAATAATAATAATCAAAAGGTCGTGGGTTCGAATCAAAATGCCAATAATAGCGGGAATACAAGTTTATCAAGACAAAATTCAACAGTGAAGGATTTAAAACAACGATTTGAAAAATTAGAAAAGAAAAGTGAAGAAGAAAAGAAGAAAGAAGAAGAATGGTTATTAAAGAAAAAACAGCGACATTTGTTACCGAATAGTGGTGGTAGTAGTAGCAATAATAATAACAAATCAACATTAACAATAAAACAACATCCAGAAGCAGAAATTAATGACCCAAATGTAAATGACGTTAAGAGATTATCAAATCTTAGTTCTATGAGTAATAATTCAACAAATTCATCTTATAATCATTATTATGATCATGAAAGTATTGAAACTGAAAGTTATAATTCATCTTCAGAAGAATTAATACATAACCAACCTGAAGAAGAATACATTGTAGATCATCATGAAGAAGATGAAATGAAACAACAAGTAATTAATGATCTAATGATCTCTCCTCCACCTCAAATCGTAAAAGGCTTTTTAAATAAGGCTGCCCCAACATATTTTTCTGAAAATAATATAGGCGCCACTACACCTACCATAAATACAAATAACGCGCATTCTCCTTTTATTGATTCTGATATAAGTTCACCAAGTGGAAGAGGTGCTGGTGATCTTAATTTAAGTAATGAAGATTATTTAGAAGTTAGTATGAACAGACATCAACGTTATAATATTTCAGATTTAGATTTATTAACTGCATATCGATTTAAATCACAAATTTATCAAAAACATAATCCAATGAATATTATGATGACACCTTTCATTCAACACACAAATGTTGTATTAAAAGAAGATGAAGGTGATGAATATATTGAAAATGACGAAAGTTCACCTTCCCTTAAAGCTAACTTCCATACAAGAGCTAAATCAAGTGAAGATATGATTGGTGAGGTTTTAACTCGTCAAGATGAAAATGAATTTACTAGTTGGGAATTACAAATGGAGGAATTTGGGAAAGAATTATTAGCTTAAGTATTTTTAATCTTACTTTTGTTGTTGTTGTTGCTTTAACACAATTTTACATAATTTTGCTAATAGTGCTGTCAATTGTAACGGCGAATCAACACCATCAACTATTCTCATGTGACAATTTCCAACTTCCTTCATATATTGTAGTTGAGCATATTCTGGCATCTCAACTACACCACTTCTAACAACCTTGGATATGGTTGATATGACATCATGTGAGCTGTAACCATCTTGCAAGAGTCTTTGCACACGTTTTTGTGCTTCTAATAAATTACCTTGTGTACATAACACAATAACTTCTTGTATTATTGTTGGGTGAGGTTGATCGCAAACCTTAAAAACGTTTTCTGCATTTACTAAACCAAAACCTTGCCATGTTGCTTGTAAATGATTAATGGCGTTTCTCATATCACCATCTGCTGTGTATAACAATGCTTCAAGACCATCCTCTGTTCTATTCACATGTTCCATTTCACACACTTCAATTAATCTAGCTAATAATTCTTTATCACTTAATCTTTTATATCTTACTAAGGCACATCTAGATTGAATTGGTTCAATTATTTTTGAGCTATCATTACATGCTAATGCAAATCTAGTTGTTGAACTGTAAATTTCCATTATACGTCTCATTGCTTGTTGTGCAGCTGTTGTCATTGAATCAGCTTCATCTAAAATTACAATCTTATGTCTATTTTGTGGAAGTGTGACTTTTTTCTGTGCAAACATTTTGATTTTATTTCTTACAACTTCCAAAGTTCTATCATCAGAAGCATTTAACTCTAAAACTGCTTCTTTATAGACATCTTTGCCCAGTAGAGTTCTTGCCAAACACATAATACTTGTAGTTTTACCAGTACCTGGTGGTCCCGATAATATTAGATTTGGCATGTTACCTTCTTGTGCAATTACTCTCAATCGCATAACTGCTTCTTCATTACCAACAATATCATTCATATCAATCGGTCTATACTTTTCAATCCAAGGCTTTTCCATCTCAACTGGTGCGTTCATTGTTTCACTTGATAACATTTTTTTTATTAGCGCCAAATTTAAATAAAAAAATGGCGGGAACAAAACGAAATCAACATTTAGCTTTTCTTAATGGCAGTGGAAACAATAATAATCAAAGCTCTCCTTCCGCAACCTTTGCTTCTTCTTTTCATCAAAAAACTCAACCTATTCAATATTCTACAAACTTTCAAAATTTTTCATTTCCCATCTTTTTTC
This sequence comes from Willaertia magna, assembly GCA_902984215.1. Taxonomy (NCBI): domain Eukaryota; phylum Heterolobosea; class Eutetramitea; order Acrasida; family Naegleriidae; genus Willaertia; species Willaertia magna. The sequence goes on along the minus strand of CADWAF010003408.1, from coordinate 13,881 downwards.
ATAGACAATCTGTTTTCATCTTTCTGCTTTTATACGCAGTTGGCTATATAATTGGTAGACTTGAAATTAGTTTTTCTTGGTTTTTATTATTCGCGATTGTTTTATATTCAGCTTCCTCTAGAGTATTCAGGGATACCTCTAGAACAATCAATGAAATTTTAAGACAAAAGAAACAACGTGAATTTAAACAGTGGAGGGAAACACATTTACCAAAGTTTTTAACTGGATCATCTACTACTTCTTCTTCTTCTCAAAAGGATCAAAGTGACGGCGTTTTAGCCTGTGTAAATATGATAATAGATCAAATTTGGAGAGGATTTAATTCCGAATTTGCATTAAAGAAAGCAAATGAATTTTTAAAGGAAAATTCTACAATTACTTCAACTTTTAATATTCAATTGACTTATCTTGATATTGATAACGACAATCCTCCATTTTTCACATCAATTTATTGTTCTGAAAATACTCCAAAGAGAACTGTGATTGACGCTTGTATTGAATATGGAGGAGGTTTTTTTATCCAGTGGTTTGTTCAATTATTAATTCCAATACAGTTTTTAATGAAAGATTTATCATCAAAAGTTAAGGTCAGGGTAATAATTGAATATGATGATAATTTAGAAGATTTTGGAAGAACTGTATCTAAAGTAGATGTTTGCTTAATTGAATACCCTGAAATTAATGCAACAGTTCAAATGTTTAATTCACTAGATCTTTCTAGTTCAATACCCTCAATTAAAAATCAATTAAAAACAGGATTTGAACAAGCCTTACTTAACTTTGTTTATCCTAAAAGTATTACAGTATATAAATATGGTGGAAATAACGAAAGTGTTAAATTAGAAATTGATAAAATGGTTGTAGAAGGTTTAGAAGATGAAATTAAAAGTAATTTATTTAATATCACTCAATTATTGAGAGCAATTAATAAAACAGATGGTGAATATAGAGAAAGAATTAAAGAACAAATTTGTACTAATATTTTAAAACTATTATTTCAAGCAAGAGAACCAGGTAAGATACCTATTGGAATGACAGAAACTATAAGAAATGGTTTTCAAATATTAAATACTTTTACTTTTAATGAATCAGGAGAAGTAAATGAAAATATTCTAGATATTTTACTCGAAGGTGAAAATTTATTATTTATTGCAGAAGTTGTACGAAAATGTTCTTTGGCTGATGAACTAGTTCTGAATGTAATATTTAAAATTAAAGATCCAAAACTGAAAAAGAAAGTCAATGACAGGTTTAAAGAACTGCAAATTTCTGATATTTTATTCATAGTTGTTGGCCGTAATCCAAGACCAAATGTTTGAATCATTTGACAAATTTTAAACTGAAATCGTTACAAAACTAGTTGGTTGAGCGCTAGATGATTGGCTGTCCTTTGGTTGAGTCATTTGTATTTGCGATTCACAAAAAACAGAACGTGCAGCAACCAACGAAAAAAAAAGTCATCCTCCGTTTCATTAGCAAAATCGGAAAAGGTGACTAATCACAAATAGAACCGTTGAAGATTGATTACAGATCCATCACGTAATACACACAACAAGAAAATAAAATCACCCAATGAATAATAATACAGACACAGCACCAAAACAAAATGACAACAAAAAACAACAACCTCCAGTCATGATGAATATGGGTTCAGGAGTGCCACCAACATCATACTATCCTCCACAAGCTTACTATCACCAATACCCTCCACATCACACTACTGGTCATCCATATCCATATCCTGGATACTATCCTTACCCTTATCCAACACATCCAACAGGTTCACATCCACCATACACCGGAACACCACCTCCAAATTTTAATCAAGCAACAACAATGAATAGACAAAGACAAACAGTTCCAAATACTCCTCCTTCTTCTAATATTACTTCAAATACGCCCCCTACCCCAACCACAAGTACTTCTTCAAATAATAATAAATCTGTACCTCCTCCACAACAATTACCTCCTTCTACAACTCCTCCAATGTACTATCCTCAGTATTATCCTTACCCTCAATCCTATCCGTACCCTATTCCTTACCAAACAAACTCTTCAATGCCTCCTAATATTCCAAACACACCACCAACGACAACAATACCCCCTCAAGTTCAACAACACCAAATGCCAAGTAATGTGGCAATTCCACCAAAAAACGATGCAGTTCAAATACAACAAACCAAAGTTAAAATGGAGAAGAAATCACCTTCTCCTTCAGTAACTGTTGAGGAAGTAGTTGAAGTCAATTCTGTTAAGGAAGTAATGTCACCACCTGTCAATAACAATAGGAAACCAAGTCCAAGCCCAAGTCCAGTTGTAAATTCTGTAAATTCTAAAACGAAATCTCCACCGCCTGTCACTAGCACAGGACTTAGTACCTCAACGTTGTCTAAAGAACCAATTCCTAAATTGCCTGGACCTATTGAGAGATATGGACACAGACCAATTTATTCACCAATTGAAATAAGCGATGGTTTTTCAATGGAAAGAAGTTCTCAAAATCTATTAATTACTGTAGATGATAAACTAGAAGGAGTAATATCAGAAACCCAAATAATAAGAGTTGACCATTTAGAACATTCAAAACCATTAAAAATCCAAGTATGGTTTTGTGAATGTCATGTTGACAAATTAAAAGAAAAAGCAAAGGGAGTGTTTGTTTTAGGTGAAAAGATAGTTGAAAAGAATTTAGATGAATATGAATTTCAAGATTTACTATTTAAATATGCACCAAAACCTGCTGTTGAAAGAACGAAACAATTTTTAAGGTTTGTCTTGGTAGATGACGAAAATATCCTTGGATATTGTGATTCAGCAACTTTTTCAATTATTTCTAAAAAAGCGCCACCAACTACTGCTCCAAAACTTCCTCCTACTTCAAATATACAACCACCTCCTTCATCTGTTCCTTTTATGGCACATATGAATGGGAAACCTCAATTTATTTCAGGTAATATGCCTGTCCAGTTTGGAGTGATGCCTCCAACACACCCTACAGGTACTACTGGCAATAATAACGGTACTGTTAATAGTCAAAAGAATGCACAAAAGCCAACTATGGAGTTTTTATTGAGATTCATTTCTAGAGTTCCTCCAACTGATGATTTAATATCTTGGTTAAATATTTTGACGGACTTATCTTATTTAGATGCTAATGATGCTCTTAGTTTCATTAAGGTTAGTGATGGCACCTATCATAAAAGAGTTGAGGCAACCCATCCATCTATTGAGGAAGAAAGAAATCGCAGAAGATTATTCCAAATCTATTTTCCAACAAGACCTCACTATATTGATGAATGTGGATTACCATTTGGCCCTAGCACTGGTGACATTGAAGTAACTGTTACCATGAAATATTTAGATGTTTTTGATTTGGATGACATTTGTGTTGAATTAGGAGACAAAAAGGTGAAAAGACAAGATTTTATTTATATTAGCCCTACTATCCTTAAGTTTAAATTGCCTGCACTGGATAGTAATGATATTTTAGGTATTGTTGATTTGACCGTAAGAGTTTCTACTCTTGGAGATACATACAGCCATACCTTAAATGACGCTTTTGAATACATTTCTTTAGAAGAATTTGAGAGAAGAAAGTTTAGAATTACTGGAACACCTATTCAAGGTGCTAATTTAATGTCTTCACAAAAAGGAGTAGCAAATCCAAATACAAATCACAGTGATAATACACCATCTCTTGTTAGATTTGTTACAGTTCAAGCAATTTCAAAAGAAGAAGGAGATGAAATTGAAGACTTGACTTTGAGACAAGACCTTTGCAATGCAGATACATCCAAATATTTAACAAGAATCTATTTTGATCCAAGTGTTGGACACATTGAAAATGCAACTAAAAGATTCAATTGGATTTTAAGAAAGTTCGACACAAATGACAATGTTTTGACCATTAATGGACCACAAACACCAGAACTTGAAGGAGGGGGTGTTTATACTACAAGAATACCTGATTCTATTTTACGTAAAGACAGTACTATGAATTGCTTAGTACTTGAAATACCAATTGAAATTGACAGAAGAATTACCTCTGAAAAATATAATTGTCTTTTTGCTTTACGTTTAAGGGACTTAGTTACTTCCCAAATACATTATAACTCTAAACCTATCAACGTTTCATCAAAGGCACCAAAACCTATTCAATTTGCAAGTAGAAATGAAGATGAAAGAGTTTTATCTCAATTAGAGAAATTAAAGAAACCTGTAAGAAGAAATCTTATAATGCCTGGTATGACACTTCAAGATCCAAACCTTAATGCTTTAGGTCAAAACAAATTACATGTGGCATGTTTGTCTGGAAGTACTGAAGATATTGGCAAAGTTTTTAATTTAATTAATTTACATGTTCTTGATTTCTTTATGAGAAATCCTTTACACATTGCTTTTGCATCTGGTAATTTTGAGGCAGCAAAGTTTTGTATTGAGAGATGTAGAACTCCACATGAGTTTTTATTCCAACGAGACTATTATCACATGACCCCTTTCCACTTGGCACTTAAGTTTAAGCAAACTCGTTTCTTGAATGCAATTTGCAGATTTATTAATGATTTAATTATGAATAATAAGTTCGTAATGGTTGATAATACTCCAGCACAACCAACACCACACCAATCAGGAAATGGAAGAAAGAGAAAAGAGGCACCAAAGAAATCTACAGCACCACCACCTAAAGTAAGATCACAAACCAGTGCACCTATCCCATCCAAACAATCTAAACCAGTGGTTGAAGAAGATAATGAAGAAGAAGACGATGTCTTATTTGTTGATGATGATAGCGAAGAAGAATAAGCCAATAAGTAAGTTAACACAAAACCGGTAAAAAATGAATGAAAAACCGATGTACAAAGTTCTTTACAATTTTAAGGCTGATGGAGAAAGTGAGTTATCTGTGAAAAAAGGGGAAGTGTTAAGGCTGTTGAAGGATGATGGAGAGTGGTATATGGTAGCGAAGGTAGATAATGAGGAAGAGAAAGGATATGTTCCTGCCTTATATATTGCTCCAATGGATTCAACAGCAAGTATTCCGCAAAAGGAGAAGAAGAAAAAGAAACCAATTATTAAAAAAGAATTAAAAGAAATTGAATCTCAATCTGTTTCTACTATTTCTGCATCTCCAATTAAACCCGTCCCTGTTGATAACAATCTTACTAGTGATAATCTTTCTTCTAATAACATCATTCCTACAAGTAACAATAATATTCCAGCCGCGACAACAACTGTAAATCAACAAACAAAAGAATTTCAAACTAATACCAACAACGTTCCCAGTGTGGAAAGTAGGAGTAGAGGCACTTCCAACGCATCGTCTGGAATTCTTTCTAAAACCAGTACTATTGGACGATTAAGCTCCAAAAGCACTTCTTCAAATGCCACTTCCTCACTTGCCTCCTACTCAACAAAATTAAAAACTACAGATATAGAAGAATCTTTATCTTTTTTACACACTTATGAAAATTACGAAAAGGTTTTTAAACAAACCTTACAACAAAGAAGTGAGGCATTTAAAAAACTAGGTGAAAAATTAGAAAGAGCTTCTTTGGAAATTGATCAATTTCGTGAAAAGAATGAAGAACTGATAGATAAAATTAAACGATTGGATTCCAGAATAGAGACTGATAGAATAAATTTGATAAATAATTTTAGTAGTGACAATTCCAACAATGATAGAAAAAGACCAACTAGTTCAGCACCAAAACAACCACAAATGTATACTACAACAATTGTAAAACAATAATTTTATACAACATTTTACAAATAATTCAATTGTAAAGATTTATTTTACAAAAATATGTTACAAATTTATTTCTTTTCTTCTTTAGATGGTTCATCAATTGGAACATACCAATGATCTTCCTTCTCAATATCTTGCTGAATTTTATTAATTCTGTCAAGTTTATTACCGTAAGCAAAATCCCATTGATAACCTGTCACTAATGTTATAGCTAACCATGGGAAAATAATTGCAGGATGAGCTTTCTTTTTAACAGTAGCTCCCACTAAACCCAATGTTAATAAAGAATCAAATCCTGCGAACCACCAAAATCTTTCTCTAGCAATTGCGACTTGAGTTACTATTTGCATTCTTTTCATTCTTTCTTGTCCTTTAATCATATTCTCTTGTTGTTTCTTTACCATCTTCTCTTGCATTTCGGCTTGAGCTTCTTTTTGTTTTTCAACCATTGTGTTGGCAACACTAGATCCGATACTACTCATATAACTGCCCATCTTTTTTTCTTTTATTTGATTGTATTTTTTTTCTTTGTTATTTTTTTACTGTTAAGGTGTTGACAGTTCAGTTCACTTTATGTATTCCTAAATGTGAGAAGTTATTGTGCGCAAAAAGGCGCAAAGTTGCGGTCAATTATGTTTAACTCTTTTTATTAAAATGTTAAAGGATTTTTATTAACAGTTAAATTATAATTAATTATTACTTCTTCTTTACCCAATGAAAACTAAAAATCCACATAAGCTTTTATGCTTGTCTAAATTTTGTAAAAAACAAGAAAAAAAAATGTCTCAACAAGCAGAAAATTCATCCACCAATCATGTCAGTGGTTCCCACGTATGGTGGCGTAAAAAACGCAATGAATTACTCACTATAATGAATGAACAATCCATTCACGAAGCATTATACGTTTACGATTCAAATCAATTAACGGAAAATGCCAATTCTTTACTATCTATCTCAAAAAACAATAATGGTCCAATTGATACCATCTTTTACGCAATGAAAGCTAATCCAAATAAAGAAATTGTACAACTTTTGTGTGTTTGTATGTGCGTTTATGGCAAATTTGTGGTTGGTGTTGGCGTGCTTTATTTTCTTGTTATTGTTACAAATCCATTTACAAAATATTTACAAAATTACAAATCAAGTGGACAAATAATCTATTTAAATAATTCATTATTGTTAACATCCAACGTTTTCCATCCTCTTTTCCACTTTCTTTTCTGTTCTTTCGATACACCTTCATCCCTCAATTCTAAACTCCAATCTTTTGTTGGTTTAGGATGTGAATGTCTAGGATTTAATCTTCTTGGATCATCTGTCATAATATGTTCATTTACATAATTCTTTGAACTATTTTCTCCAACAAAAATTGGATAAGAATAATTGGATGGATTTTTAGCTTTTGCCTTTTCATAAGGGTTTTCTTTATTTTCTTTTCCTCTTAAGGGATTTCTTCTGTGGCTATAGTTTAAAATTAGATTGATAGAAAAAAAATTATTGTAAAATAATTGTTGAGTTGTTTGGAAGAGAAGGCGATGATTGGTCTTTTTTGAAAGTGTATTTGTGAAGGTTGACAGTAAATAATTAAAAGGTTTCATGATGTTTTTTTTTAAAATTTTTTGTAACAATTTTATTTATAATTTTTTATAAATAAATAAAAAATGTCTTTTTTCGAAATTAAACAGTGCAAGAAGTAAAGAAAGACAAAAAATTATTAATTCATAAGAACACTCTATTGAATTATGAAAATCATTTAGGTCACCAGAATTAATTTAATTCACTTTTTTTAGCCAAAACAACTCAAAATTAGTGCACCTAAATCCCGCCAAAAAAATGACTACAATTATTGATAAGCTCTCTTTTGATGAGGAAGTGAATAATATAGATGAAACTTCAGGAGAGGCGCTTGAAAATAATAATATTAACAATAGTAATAATAACAACAATATAAATGAAAATAATAACATTCAATCCCCCATAAAAAGTAAAGAAGATGTAGATACAGTGAAGGAAATTTTAGCTGAAAAAATTCAAAACTCTAGACCCTTATGCAAAGTTAAATTTACAAGGAAATGGAAATATTTCGGTAGAGAATTGCAAAATATTGAAGAAGATACAATGGATACTTATAGATTTTTCCCTCCCGTTAAAGATCCAAGATATCAACAGACTGATTCTAGGCTTGAAAGAGATTTTGGAGTACAAACGAACCAACAATCTATCTTATTAAATCATAAAAGTGTTCAAACAGAATGGTGTAGAAAAGTAAATCATTCTTCGCAAGTGAATATCTCAGAATCATTATCTAGAGATTTTGAAATTGATGAATATAGGATTGTTGAATTCTTAAAGAAAGTGGAACCTGTCGTTGTGGAAACTTTAGCTCAGAATAGTACGATAGATATATTTAAAGATGATTTTTCAGTTCTTACAACTGATGAAGCCTTCATTGGCACAAAGTCTGAATCTCAATTTATTGAAATTCAATCTTTTCCTCATGCAATCTCTAAAAACAAGAAACTTGCTTCAATTGATTGGCAACCTAATAATAAGGCAGTGGTAGCCTTAAGTACAGTTGATATTAGGGATTTAAATAGTAGACTTCAAGATTCTGGAAAGACAATAATTTCAAACGTGTATATTTGGTCATTTCAAGACCCTACATATCCTAGTTTAATACTCACTTCTCCATATGATGTAAATTGTATTCAATTTAATCCTGCTAATCCGAATATACTAGCTGGAGGATTGACGAATGGTCAAGTTATTTTGTGGAACATGGAGAATGCAGAAAAACAAAATGACAGAATTGAAATTAATATGCAAGGAGAAGAAAAACCGAAACCGCAAATACCAACAATGGATTGGACTCAACTTTCATTATTGGAAATGAGTCACTCTAATTGTGTTACTGGAATTCAATGGATACCAAAAGGAAAAGTGTTAAATTCAGATGCAGTTTTATACCCAACAGAAACTGATAATGAATGTTATCAATTTATGACTTTAGGAATAGATGGGAAATTATTTATTTGGGATATGAGGAAAGAGAAGAGAAGGTTATCTCTAAAGAAGAATGAAAAGTTTAAGGATGCCTGGATTCCATATGCTATTTTGTCAATTCTTCAGTTGGATATGACTTCTGACTTGCCAACTTATGCCCTTTCAGTTAGTTACAAAAATCCTTATTCTATATGTTGTACAACCACAGAAGGAGAGTTATTGTATGCTGATTGGTCTCCAGTAGAGAAAACTTCAACCTCATCGGCAGAGGATGACTCCCTTCAAACCTCTAATACAACATTTAACACTTCCAACATCACCAAAGAAGTTTACACCAAACAGGGACATCATGGTTTAGGTCACACAATTTCCAGAAATCCATTTTTTGATGACATTATTATGACTGTTGGAAATACAACGTTCAAGGTGTGGAAAATTGGGTGTGACTCCCCTATTTGGACCAGTCCCTTCAGGTCTACCACATCCTATTCATGTGGTTGCTGGAGTCCAACGAGGCCTGGTGTTGTATTTCTTGGAAGAGCTGATGGATATATCGAGGTGTGGGATTTTTTAGAAAAAAGTCACAACTTGAGTATGATTTCTCATTTCTCCATTGCCCAACAAAATATTCCTTTAACTGAACTAAAGTTCAGGATAGGTCACGGTAATTCAAAATTTCAATATCAGTTCATTGCAGTTGGAACAGGGAATGCTTCTCTTTCAATTGTAGAGGTACCTAAGAATTTAATAAGACCTCTTCCCGACGAAGAAAAGTTGGTATTCAATTTCTTTAACAGAGAATATGAAAGAGTACTTTACTTCCAAGAGAAGTGGAAAATAAGAGAACAAGAGTCAGACGAAAAGAAACTGGAAGTTCAGCCTGAAGAGGTTACAGCTGAAAATGGAGGCACAATAATTGAGGAGCCGGTATCAGACCCTACTACAATCCCTGTAGTGGAAAAGAAATTGAATATTGATAAAGTTGCAATTAAAAAAAGATTTCTCGAGATGATCCAATAAATGTACATTATGTTATTGTATTAATTTGTTACAACAATTAAAATAGATATTATTGTAATGGGGTTTTTGGTGTTGTAAAGGAACCTTTCTTTTCAGTCTTCTTTGGTGTTGGTTTTAAGGTGTGAGATGTTCTGGCAGGGGATAACAATTGATTGTCTGTTTTGGGTGGAACACAACTTTCTAGCAATTGAATTTTATGTTCGTATTCTTGTTCTTTCTTTTGAGAACTGAGAACCAATTGTTTATATTTTGATTTCAAATCATTTCTGTCCTCCAATAGGGTCGTATATTTTCCATGTAATTCTTCATGCTTTTTAGAGAGTTCAAGAAGCATACTATCCCACCTTTGATCTCTTTCATTTCCTAATGCCAAAGCTTTTTCTCTTACAGACCTGACAAGTTGAGACTTTGACTTTTCGTTTTTGTCATTTCTTGCTTTTTCTAAGTTAAGTTTGGTAGTAAGGTCTTCAATTTTCTTTTGTTTAATTGAAAATTGTTGCTTAATTTGTTTACTCTCTAACTCAATGTTCACCATTTGTTGAGAGAGTGTTGTATTTTGTTCATTAACTTTAAACAGTTCTTCGTCTTTTTCTTTTACATTAAATTCTAAATCTACAATTATTTTGTTCAATCTTTCAATTCTAACGTTTAGAACAGATTCTTGTTGTCTCCATTCGTCTTGTAACTGTAGTTTTTCTCTAATATGCTCTTCAATTTTCATGTTTCTTTCATGGACTTTATCCCATAATTCTTTAATTTGTGCCATGCTTTCTTGATCCTTTTGAATCCATAATTGCACTTGGGAATTCAAGTCTTGTATGGTATCTTCATGAGCTTTGATGACAATGTCTCTTTGTTGTATATCGTTGTTCTTTCCAGCAATAGTTTGATGTAATTCTTCAATACTATTGGACTTGTTTAGTGACTCCTGAATCAAACTTTCAATATTTTCTTGGGCTTTAACTAATTCTTCAGATTTGTTATTTAAAAATTCAACTGTTTTATCGAGCTTTTTCTTGAATTCTTCTAGTTCTGTTTTAATTTCTTCTTTTTCCTGTTGAAGTTGATGTTCTTGTTCAGATTTCTCTTTTTCTAATTTAACCCTCAATTCTTCCATTTCATTTTCAAGTTTTTCCTTTATATTGTCCCTTTCTCTCTCTAAGGAAATACGTAGGGATTCCTTTTCTTGTTCTAATTTTTCCTTAGTGTCGTCTCTTTCTTTTTCAAGTCTAACTCTAAGTTCTTCCATATCTTTTTCTAATTGTTGTTTAATAGTATCCCTTTCTTTTTCAAGGGATGTCCTTATTTCATTTTTTTCTTTTTCTAGTCTCTCCTTAATTTCTTCTCTTTCTTTTTCTAATGTTTCTTTAGTGTCGTCTCTTTCTTTTTCAAGTCTAACTCTAAGTTCTTCCATTTCATTTTCTAGTTGTTGTTTAATAGTATCCCTTTCTTTTTCTAAACTTTCTTTGATGGCATCTTTTTCTTTTTTAAGGTTTTCCCTCACATTATCTCTTTCGGTTTCTAAGCATTGTTTTACGTCCTCTTTTTCTTTTTCTAATTTTACCCTCAACTCTTTCATTTCATTTTCTAACCTTTGTTTAATTTCATTTCTTTCATTTTCTAATTTCATTTTTTGGTCCAATTGTTCTTGTTCATGTTTAACTCTTAATTCCTCTATTTCAGTCTCTAATTTTTGTTTGATGTCTTCTCTTTTTTGCTCAAGGCATGCTATAATTTCACTCTTCTCTTTTTCCAATGTAAGTTTTAATTCTTGCATATCATTTTCTAATTTTAGTTGTAGGGCATCTCTTTCTTTTTCGAGCTTCTCTTTGACTCCATCTCTTTCTATTTCATATTCTTCCTTTAACATATTCCTTTCCTTTTCAAAGAAACATTTTAACTCTTCTTTCTCGTTTTCAAGTGTCTCTTTTAGTTGCAATTTAATTGTGAACTATTATTTTTGTCATTATTATTTAAATTATTATTAAAGTCAAATGGTAGAGGATGACCAAAAATAAAATTTAATGATAAGCTTGAATTATTTCCATAAATGTAATCACCAAATAAATAACATTTTGAGAAATTAGTTGCTAAAACTAAATGTTGAATTCCACAACTAACAAATTCAACATATTCATCTTGTTGTAATGGAATTGGAATAGTTTCTCTTGTAAATTTTATTAAATTTGGCCAAATTTTATCATTATTTTCTACATCAAAACTATTTTGTAAAGAATTCTTTTCTTCTTCTTTTTTATCATCATTACTAATGATGTTTGGTTTTCCAATCATTAATCCACCTTTTGTTGAATTTCCTGCTAAATAAATTTCAAAATCATTTAAAGAATGTGTGTAATTTATTTTTTTTGTGGGAATTAATAGTTTATTATTGAACTGATCTACTATCGGTGACAAGTCGGTGTCAGGGATTGATGAAATCTCTTTTGGGAGGTTTAAAGACATTTTTTGTTGAAAATATCAGATTTTAAAAATTTACAATAATTAGAAGGTTGACAATTACAAATAATTATTTTGTTTAAAAAGTGGAATTGAACATTAATTATTACAAATTTTCAAAAATTAGTACATTGGGAATTCTTTGTCAACTTGTCTCCAAGAGTTAACACCTCCATCTATATTCTTCACATTTTTGTAACCTTTTTCTAACAATAATTTTGTTGCTGACACTGATGCTATTCCCCTTCTACACATAACATAAATTGGGTAATCTTTATCATTTTCAGTGTTTTCAGATTGTTTATGAATTTCATTCCTTATAACATCAAATGATTTTTCATCTTTTTGTAATTGCTTTAAAGGAACATTTACAGCATTAGGTAAACGAGCAATATCAAATTGAACACTATCTCTAACGTCTAGTAACACATGATTTTTGAAACCTTCTTGTTTTAATAAGCTTTCATATTCTGTGGCTGTTATTCTGTTTTCCTTTGAAAGTGCATCTGAAGGGTTGGATGGCCTCTTATCTAAGCAAACAGGTTGACTTACTGGAGATAGGGTAGTTATTGTTGGACATTTACCACATACATCACAATTTTCTTTTCTTCCACGAACATTGGCAGTTCTAAAAGAACATGTCTTTGCGTTAAACATTAACATTTTCTTCACTAGTAAATCACAATGATTTTTAGTTTTGGATTCTTCATCATCTAATCCCATTAATAATTTAATAACTTCTAAGGCTTGTAGGCAACCTATTATTCCAGGTACAACTCCAAGAACACCTCCATCAGAGCAACTTGTGACAGTTTCAGGAGGTGGAGGTTGAGGATATAAACATCTATAACATGGTCCTTCAACATCTCCCTTTCTATAATTATAAATAGTTAATTGTCCCTCAAATCTTACAGCACTTCCACTAACTAAAGGCTTTCCAGCTAAAACGCAAGCATCATTCACTAAATATCTTGTTGTGACATTATCACTAGCATCCATAACAACATCATACTGTTTTACCAAGTCTAAACCATTTTGTTCCGTAAAAGGTTCATTATAACATTGAATATCAGCCTTACTATTCATATTAATACAAGACAACTTTGCTGATAGGGTTTTTAACATACCATTCCTATGTTCATTATGAATTACCTGACGATGAAGGTTAGATGTATCAACAACATCAAAATCTACAAATCCAATTCTTCCAACACCAGCGGCAGCCAAGTACAAAGCAGCTGGGCTTCCTAAACCTCCAGCTCCTACAATTAAAACGCTACCTTTACATAGTTTTGCTTGTCTCTTTACTCCAATTTCAGGTAATAGTAAATGTCTACTAAATCTAGCGATTTGTTCATTGGTTAATTCATTGCCCGATTCATTATAAAGATAATTGTTAACTATTTCATGTACACCATTTTTCTCTTCTTTCTTTTCAGCGCTTTGCTCAACTTTTTCTTTATTGATAATATTTAATTCTTCCTTTGTAAGACCATTCCTTGCAAGTTTTTCTTCTAATTGTCTAACATATTCCCGCAACCGTTCATTCTCCAATTCCAAAGCCTTTAATTTTTCTTCTTGATTCATTTTTTTATTTATTCAAACCAAAATATCAACAACAAAATTGCACCTCCCTCAACTTCGAAGAAAATACT
>CADWAF010003406.1:0-14810 GCA_902984215.1 Willaertia magna | reverse complement strand
ATTATCTATTATCTATCTTATATTTAAATATTTTAAATAAAAATAATTATAATATTTTTAAAAAATTATATAAAATATATAAAGATAGTTTTAATATAGATGTTGATTATATAGTATATAATTAAAATTTTAAAAATAAAATATTAAAATTAATAAAATTTAATATTATTATATATTTATATTATACAAGATTTAAATTATAGATTATTGAAAATAAATTTAAATATAATATAAAATTTATTATATTTTTTATAATTATTCTTCTTTAATTATATTTATTAATATTTATTAAATATTATATTTTTTATTACATATATAAATATTTAAATAAATAATAATTTATTATTTTTATTATTATTTTTAATTATTTTGATTATATTATATTTATAATATTTAATATTAATAATTATTATATTATTTTATTTAATTATAACTTTTTAATAGAACAAATTAGAGTTTAAATTTATTTTCAATAATCTATAATTTTTCTTTTATATTTACTCATGATTATTTGTTTTTTAAGATTTAACAATAAATAGAGTGCTTTTGTTTTTATATACTTTAGAACTAATTTTTTAAAGTTATATGACTATATTTTTAGTTAAATAATATTATTGTTGCTTCAAAATATTGTATACTTATATACTTTCTAAAAACGTTAACTAATAAAACAATATAAAAGCTCATAATACTTTAACGATAAATAATTTTACAGTTATTGGCTCACCGATTGAATGATTATTTTCTAAAATTATTTGTTTTACACTTTATTTATTTTTAGGAAATACAAAATTAAAAGATGGAAGAACATTAAGTGATTACAATGTTCAAAAACAAAATTGGAGAATATTAATTGTAAAGTTTATAAATAAATAAAAAATGAATAAAAATTTAAATGAATAATTTAAATTTTATTTTTAAATAATTGTTTCAAAGATTTATATTTTCTTCTTTTTAAATTTAACCAAGTCAATAACTTAAATAAATAAATCTTACCATATTTATCTTCTTTAAATATTTTTAATAATAAATATTCAATTAAATAACTAACAGATAATTTCTTTAATATTTTTCTAAATCTTTTCGTTAAAATTATCCATTCAAAACCATAACTTAACAATAAATGAATAAAACCGTAAAGTACTAATTTTAATTTATAATACAATGGTATTTTCAGTAAAATTAAAAGTTCACTTAAAATGGTTGGTGGAATTATTGTAATATAAATTGTAAATAAATAAAGTAAAATTAAACTTATTACAAATGGAATGTTGTAAAAAAATAAAGATTTTTTAAATGGTTTACTTATACTAAAACTTATTGCACAATTTAATGTACAATAAGTTGAAATATAAAATAAACATGTCGCTTCAAAACTATAATAATTTTTAATCACATCACGTGATGGATTATCTAACGGTTTAAACCAATCAAATTTTGATACGTGAATTTCAATCCAAACAATTAAAACAAACATAAAACTTAACACGATTTGATAAACCCATGATAAAACGCCAACTTTTGAAAGTAACGTGATTGGCGGTTTTTCCTTCTTTAATTTTGAACTTGCTGGCGTTTTTGTCATTAACAACAAAACTGGTAAAACCATAAATAAATCGACAAATAAATATTGGAAATCTGTTAGTTTTGAGTTCTTTTGGAATAAGACAACAACTGTAAAGAATTGAATTAAACAGTAAAGTGACATGAATTTAAAAACTTGATAACTGGATATTAGGGCACATCTTCCTTCCTTTAAAATTCTTGGAATGCATTGTAAAGTATTTGATAGTGAAGTAAAGGGAGCTGCAATACTTGCCTCTGAACCATTGGTTTGATTTCGTGTTGTTGCGTTTGACGTGTTTGTTAAATTTTCTTGTTCTTCTTTTTCTTCTTTTGGAATGGGACTTGATAAAGAAACGCCAACATGTGCTTGTTTTAAAGCAATTGCATCGTTAGCACCGTCACCACACATTAATGTATTGTAATCCATCTTTTGGAATTCTTCAATCACTTGCATTTTACCAACTGGTGAAAATCTTGCAAATATTTTACATTTCATTAAGACACGATGTAGTAAAGAAGGGTTTGTGATATTAACGTAATTCTTTACATGGAATTCATTATCTTCATCTGTGATTTTATTGTTTTCATTGTTGTCGTCGTTATTATCCAAGGCATTATGTTGTGATGATAATGATGAATGGAATAATTGTTTTTGATGTTGTAAAATATAGTTAAATATTTGTCCTGTTATGGCCAACTCAAAATCATTTTGTATAAAATAATTATTATCTAAAATATCGTTTGATAAAATCACATCTTTATCGTTATCTACATTTCTCCAAATAATTTTATCCCACCACATTTCTAAATTATTTTGTGTATTTTGTAATGCATTATTTTGTAATGAATTATCTTGTAATGTAATACCATTTTGTAAACTTTTTGTATTATTATCTAACCACTCACTCAAATAAACTTTCTTTCCTTTTTGTAAAATGTTACATTTTCTTCCAACACAAACCGCTGTAAAACCGTTATCTCCAGTACACATTGTACATTTAATTTTTGATTTCATTAAACTTTTTACAACTTTACTTGTATCACTTTTTAATGGATTTTCTAAACAAGTTAATCCAATAAATTCTAAATCACATTCCACTTGATTTCTATTTAAATTCTCTAAATTATTTTCAATCGTTTGTATCTGATTGACATCTGTCACTTTTCTATAAGCATAAGCAATTACTCTGTAACCTTTGTGTGAATATTTATATAATATTTGATTTAAATTTGTTGGAGTTTTGTTACAAAGTGTTCCAATCATTTCTGATGAACCTTTTACAAAATAGTAAAGTTCACCACTTGTCAGATTTTTAGCAACAACTGACATTCTTTGTAAAGAAGATTTAAAATCAAATACTTTTAAAATACAAAATCTTAAATCATTACTACTTTCGACTATGTATGAATTGTTAATTTCTTTTAACTTCCATTTGGTTGCTTCAAATAAAATTATATCAAGAGGATCACCAATTAATCTTTCAGATCCATCCTTATTTAAAATGATTGATAGATTATGACAGCAAGCAATGGATTGAGTAAATAAATTATTATTTAGTGTAGCACTTAATTGTTGTAATTTTTCATCATTACTAATATTAAGTAATGCTTGATTGTCTGCTACATTTTCATCTGATAGTAACTTTACAAAATGTGTACTTAATTCATTATTTTCTTCCATAGGAATTATTCCGTGTAATTCTAATTTATCAGTTGTCAAAGTATTTGTCTTATCAAACACTATTAAATCAATTAGTCCACAAACGTTCATTCTTTGTGGAGCTACACAAAATATTTTATACCTTTGTAAACGTGAAATGGCTAAAGAAATTGAAACTAATAATGCAATTGGTAAAGCAGGTGGTACTACAATTGTAATTAAAATTATATTTTCAATAATTAATCTTACAATATCTACATTCCATTTTAATAAACTTATAATTGTTACAATTACACCAATTACACCAAAACAGAACATTACGGCCATAAATTTAAAACTATCTTTGTAAAGTTTTAAATGATTTGGTTTTGGATAAATAATTGATAAAATTAATTTTCCTCTCGTCGTTTGAAATCCAGTTTGTGTAACCATTGCTACAACCTTATCTGGAAAGTGTGTTTCATAAAAATTATTTATACTACCATTGTGTAAGTTATTTTGTAAATTATTTTGTAAATAATTATCATTAAAATTAGTCGTACTAAACGAAGGTTTAACCATTACAACATTTGTACCTGAAAATAAAATATGATTTGTATCTTTCTTTAAAGATAATTTACAATTATTTTCTTTAATATGTGTCTTTTTAACTGGTGTAGATTCTCCAGTTAAACAAGATTCATTCACAATTACACTACCACTTAATAAAATACAATCAAACGATAATTTCATTCCATTTTCAATTTCAATTAAATCTCCAGGAACTAATTCATTAGAATCAATCCTCTTTACAATTGAATTTTTAAATAATTGATTAACAAACACATTCATTTTCGTCATATTCCTCAATTTTTTCATATTTGATCTAATTGTCCATAAACTAATTAATCCAGACAATGTACTAATTATAGCAATAGCTATAGCATAATAAGTATAATCTATAGAAATCCAGATAATTACACTAAATATTTGGAATATATAGAATGGATGAAATAATTGGTCTAAAAGTAATTGTAAAATGGATTTAACTGGTGTTTCAATTGAATTTTTACCAAAAATAAATTTTTTAATTATTTTGTTATTATTGTAATTATCATTGTAATTTAAAGTGTCTTGTTCTTCATTAATTTTTTCTCTCTTTTTACAATATTTATTGTAAAAATATGTAAAATAATTATTAAAAGTTTTTAAAATTGATAATCTACTACCACTTTCACTATTTGAATAATCATTGTAATCTCCATTATTACAATCAACAACATTACTAAATAAAAAATCCTTCACTTGTTGATGTATCTGTTCCACTTCAATTTCCTTATTTAATAAAATATCATTAAAATTACAAACAGGTCTAAAACCATCAATCTTAAAATCATAAATAAATTTTAAATATCTAAAAATAAAATAGTAAATTTCAATATCAAAAATTTTAATTCTTTTCACTTTACAAATATTCCACTTTCCATTACTTCCATCCAACGTATTTTGTGTTTCATGTAACGTTTCAATTAAAACTGCATCTATACAACAATTCTTTTTATTATTATTCTTTTCATTTATTTCATTATTAATTAAATTATTATTTAAATTATTAGTGTTAAAATCATTATTGTCATTATTACTGTTATCATTCTTAGAGAGATAATAATGTGTTAAATAAACTTTTAACCAAGAATACCATTTACATAATAATAATAAAATACCACAAGTTAAAATTGTAAAAATCCAAAATAAAATTTCTAAAATCCAACTATGTTTCATACCTTTACAATTTTTAATTTGATAACATTCATCTTCTAATAAAAATTTATTTTCTTTTATTGTTTGTTTTTTTCCAATTTTTAAATAAAAAGATGGATCTGTATATTTTAAAAGAATTTCATTTAAAGTTAATTTATTTTCACAATTATTATTGTAATTATCATTATTATAAATATTGACACTGATGTCACTATTTAATTCGTTATTTTTGCTATTTAATTGATTTATCAAGTTTTTATTGCTGAAAGAATAATTAAAAGGAGGTAAATGAATGGTAATAGAATTGTCATTAATGTTTTCGTTGTTGTTAACTTGTAATTGTTGAAAATTAATATCTTCGGGAATTTGATTCATTAAACACAAAATGAAAAGTGCCGTTTGAATGGTTTAATAGGATGGCGTTTTTTTGAATTGTTGACAAGCAAGGTTCACAGCCCAACTAAACTTTCCCCTCTTTTTTTAACCGTTGTAAACACAAAATAAAAATTTTACATAACGATCATTAAGGTTATAAGAAGCGTCTCGTGGTGTAATGGTAGCATAGTGGACTTTGAATAACAAAAAAGTCATCCATTGACGGAGGTTCGATTCCTCCCGAGACGGTATAGTATATTTAACGTGATTTTTCCCTTCCGCGCCCTTAAATCTTTTTTATTTTGCCAAACACTGAAAAAATAAAATAGTTGGTCAATTTCGTACATTTCGTACAATCAATTATTAAATATTTGAAAGACATTATTTGTTCCTTTTAAAAAGCTAACCGCTTTGACACAAATAATTATTAATAATTTTCAAAATTGCCTTACAACAACCGTACTACTATTTACTGTTTTTTATTTAACATTCTCACTTGTAGCAAGCATTTCATTGGCTTCATTAACTAAATAAATGTTTACTGCATCGGTACAAGGACTTGCATTTGCACATTCCACAAAATCATTTTTCGCAGAATCTTCAATTTTATTCACACCAAGAAATAAATTTCTTTAAATATTTTACAATTTGTTCTTTACAACTTATTGCTTGAATTAAAGTTGATAAAAAACAAGATTCATTTAAAGTTTCAGAAAAATTTTCTTTGATTTTTAACGCAATCACGAAATTCTTCAAATTCCTGTTGTCTATAAATGTCCTAATGGCCAAATTCGCTTGTAAGGAAAACCATAAAAATTATTCGTACCGTCTCGGGAGGAATCGAACCTCCGAAATACTTATTTAGTAATGTGCGAAGTACTGAATTTACTGGACTACATTGTAAAAGTTTATAAATAAAATGTTTACAAAATATTTAGATCCACTGTAATTTGTAACTGAAAAATTTACAAAATGTGGTTAACCAATAAAAAATTGTAAACATTTAAATAATTGGTTAATTAAAATTTACAGTTTTTTAATCCAATTATTTGATATTTAACTGACAATCAATTGGCTACTTTCCTTTTTAGAAATTACTATCAATTGAGTATTTACCTTATTTGGAATTCATTCTGTATTCTCTATATTATTATATATTTTGTATTCGTTTATAAATTTTATATATATTATGTATTGAATAATATTATTTGTTTCAAGGTTAGATTTCGTTAAAGGGAGATGTTGGTTAATTTTTTTTAAATAATGGGCAGTTCTAACAATCAATTGGGTAATTCCCAAATAAAGAAAGATCATTTAATTCAAATGAAGTAATTTCTTAATCTATTTTAACAATCAATTGTTTAAAATACAATTATAGTAATACCTCCGTCAATGGATGACTTTTTTCTTTTCAAAGTCCACTATGCTACCATTACACCACGAGACGCTTGCACGCTTATTTTAGATTAACTAATCATTTCTATTCTGCAAAATTTGTGCTATTCTTTTTGTTGGGAAAGTCTAAATTCTTTGTCATACAAAGATGAAGTTTTTTAATACAAGAGCTGAAAATTGCCAGAAATGTTTTCCTTTAGTAAGAGGAATTTTGGGGTTTAAATTATTAGTAAGAAGATGAAGTTCGGAATTTAAAAAATGTCTAAAGAAATGGATGAAGATGAAATGTTAAGGTTGATATTAACAGAAAGAAAAAAGATATCGGAATTAGAAAAGAAGAAAAATCAAGCAAAAAGAAAAGAAAATGAAACAGAAGAAGAACTTTTACCCTATCTTAACTTTCCATCTTCTTTTCTAAAATCTTTAATGGAAAAGGATTCACACCAACAAAACAATGAAAAAGAAGAAGAAGAAATAGAACCTTCAAGCTATGCTACTATTAACACTACTGACGGCAAAAACAAAGTTGAAATGTTAACAGAAACAACTATCCCAAAACATTGCGTTCCCATAAGAATGGATGTTCGTCAAATGGATTGGGATGCTTTAGGTAAAGCCTTACAATTTGATGTAATATTAATGGATCCTCCTTGGCAATTGGCTAATAGCAATCCAATAAGAGGTGTAGCTATTGGATATAAACCCCTTGCTGACAAATATATACAAGCAATTAAACTTAGTTCTGTACAATCTAGTGGATTAATTTTCATTTGGGTAATTAATGCAAAGTATGTTAAAACTTTAGAAATGTTAGAGAATTGGGGTTATGAGTATTTAGATGAAATTACTTGGGTGAAAAGAACGAAACATAGAAGATTAGCTAAAGGACATGGTTATTATCTTCAACATGCCAAAGAGAATTGTATAATTGGTTTAAAAAAGGACAATAATGGGAATAATGGTACAAATAATAATATCTTGGAGATTGCGAAACAAAGATTGTATTCTTGGAAAGAAAATAACTATTGTGACGTAATTTTTAGTGATAGAAGAGGGCAATCGCAAAAACCTGAAGAGTTATATAATTTAATTGAATACATTGTACCCAATGGCAACTACTTAGAAATATTCGGCAGAAGAAATAATTTGAGGGATTATTGGGTCACTATTGGAAACGAATTGTGAATTTATAGACATCGGTTATTTCGATATCCCTATTTTTTAGGAAAGATTTGATATTTAGATGACATTGCGGATCGTTTGAATTCCCATTTGAGCCATGCAAAGCTTATGGATATGTGAGTCTGTTCCTTCTTTGTAAGTTTGGCTTTTCTAACACAAAAAGCCATGTGCTTTTTTAGAGTTACGAAAAGGATGATTTTAATGAAGAGTGGGGTAATAGTGGTGTAATTATCATCATAATTCAAAACAAAATGTCAAGAGAAGTAGAAGGTAAAAACACTGTTGTCATAAACGTAGAAGATGGTGCAAAGAGTGAGAAAAGTGTGATAAGTAAAACTAGTAAGACCAGTAAACAAAGTAAAAACAGTAGCACTGCAAAGCCATTCACTTTTAAATGCAATACTTGTTTTGGTGTGATTGAATTAACTTCTGTTAAACTTTCATCACTGTTTGGTATGTCGATTACTATATTGGCATTTACTGTAGTTGCTGCAATAATGATTGCTAGTTATATTTTACAAGGCAAGAGTGATGTGAGCGTTTTAATAGACCGTGGTGAATTGCAAACAGCTAGAGAAACTATGGAACTTTCCGCTAAACTTGCTTTTTATTCAGACACACCGACCTTGTATCTCACAAACTATTATGCTGCTCAGAGAAAGTTAATCACTATTTACTCTAAATTACTTCAAACGCAAGATTACATTTTCGATTTAGTTTCACAATTTAATTTAACAGAGTCAGCTCTCGCTTTGGAGGCTAGAGCATTAACTTTATTAACAAGAGGAAGAAAGGCTGAAGGATTTGCTTTGATTAACTCTACACAATATGCTTTTTATGTTGAAGATTTTAAAAACACATCCGCATTGGCTTTGACATATCTCTTAGATTTTGAAAATACAAATCAACAAAATATGATGGCAATAACATTAGTTGGTTTAATTGTAGTTCTTTTAGCTACAGCCATAGTTTTACCAGTTATGGTTGGAATATTTATCTTCTCAATTGACAGAGAAGGTGTACAACTTGAAAGATTAAAGGCAGCTAATGCTTTAATGTTAATTGACACAATGAATAACCAAAAACTAAGAGAATTATTTAAAAAGCATTGTGAAGAAGAACATTCAACTGAAAACTTTAAGTTTTTAGAAAAGACAACACTTTACAAATCATTATGTGAACAATCCTTTGAAATTCAAGAAAAACTTTATGGTTCCGATTCTAACAATACTGAACTAACTGAAACTACTTCAGGTATTAGCGGAGAAGATTCCCATAAATCAACAGGTAGCGGTAACAATAATAACAATAAATCTAAAAGAAAAGAACAATTAGAAAAAGATTTACGTCAAGTTGAAAAATCAAAATATGAATTAGCATTTGATATTTATACAGACTATTTAGATTTAAATGGTACAAACTCCGTTAATATTAGTAAATCATTTATTGAAGAAGTTAAAACACAACTTGATTATTTCAATAAGGGAGAAAGTGAAGTGTTAGCTGAAGCCCTATTTGATAATGCAGCTAGAGAAATAAGTATTGTCATGTTAGATACACATCAAAGATTTAAATCATCTTTAGCATTCCAAAAGCAAATGAAAATACAAAACATTAAGAAGAAGGCTGAAGCGCATTAATCAGCAGTCTTGTGCTTTGTTTTTACAACGTAGAGACCTATAGTCTTTACGTAATGAATATTTAAAATAATACGTAATGTAACATATAAAAAAAATGAATGGAAAACACTCCCTTCCCAAACGAGCCTCGGAATTGGATTACTATGAAATACTTGAAGTGCGTAGGTAAATAAATTAGTAACTTCTTTTTCGTTGTTAAATAATTGTTTACTTTCTATTGTACTTAATTACTTTCAATTATTAACAATATCATTCCGATAAATAAATTCTTCTTAACTTAATTCTTTCACATTCCGATGAAACAAAGCAAGGGATTGCGATGAAGAACAAATTAAACAAAACTATAGAAAACTAGCAAAGAAATATCATCCAGATGTTGTTAAAACAACTAACAAAGAGGAAGCTACCGAAAAATTTCAACAACTTACCGAAGCTTATGAAGTTCTTTCCAACCCTGAAAAACGACAAAGATATGATGCCTTCGGAAAGTTAGGTTTAGATGATTCCAATCTAACTGACCAACCAATGGATTCCGTAATGAACCCTTTTGACCTATATTTCAGTCAATTTGGTATCTTTGATACCCTTTTCGGAAAGGCTAATAACAATAATGCCAACCTTGGTATGAATGGTAACTTGAATAATGAAAATGTTGAAATTTCAATTGATGTAACACTAGAAGAATTATATTTTGGTACAAAACGTGAATTTACAAAGAAAAGAAAAGTACTTTGTAGAACTTGTAATGGTACAGGTGCTTTTTCAAATGAAAATATTTTCTTTTGTAAAAGTTGTAAAGGTACAGGTAGAAGAATTATAAGAAAAACTTTACCTAGAGGTATAATACAACAATTTTCAAGTACTTGTATGGATTGTGAAGGTAGAGGACAATATATAACTAAAAAGTGTGAAATTTGTAAAGGTAGAAAACTTTTAAATGAAACAAAAACATTAACTGTAAATATTGAACCTGGAATGAAAGATGGTGATATTATTATCTTTAAAAATCAAGGTGACGAATTTATAAATACAATGTCTATAAATGGTGGTGGAAGTGGTTATAATAATAACAATGACATTACGTTTGTTATTCATCAAATGAAACACTTTAAATTTGAAAGAAGAGAAAATGATTTAATAATTAGAAAAACAATTACTTTATTAGAAGCACTTACTGGTTTTGTGTTAGAGATTGAAACGTTAGAGAAAAATAAATACATTGTTGTACAAGTTGATGAAGTTATTCAACCAGGACAACATAAAGCGATATCAGGTGAAGGAATGCCAATAAGAGGTTCAAATAATGTATTTGGTAATTTAATAGTGGTTTTTGATGTAATCTTTCCAGAACATTTAAATTTAGAGTTAAAGGAATATTTAAAATTAATTTTAAATCCTAAAGTGAGGGAAATGAAGAAAATTCCACCTTTAGAAGAACTTAAGAAATTAAATAATAAAGAGATGAACGCAAGTATTAAAGCAACTACAATGAAAGAAGGTGAAGGGGTTAGTGGTGGTAGTAATGATACTTTAAAGCGAGTGATTAATAAGAATTTTCTTCCAGGGCATTATGGTAAAAGTCAACAAGAATATCATTCATCTAGTACGACCACTAATAATAGATACGTTCAAAGTGAAAAGGGAGGAGGTTTGTTTTCTTCTTTGAAACAAGCAGTAAGTATTTAATTCTAAACAAGTTTTATTTACCTTTTGTTTCAATAGATTTCCTCAATGTTTCAATAACCTTTCAAAATGAGTGATATTTAATTTATTGATTAATTAAAATTAAGTACTTAAGTTTAAACTAGTTCAAAAAAGCATGTGTAAAAACAGGTCACAACATACTAAGACAAGTAACACACCAAATATTCACAACAATCAATCAATTCAAACCTTTTCGAAAGACCAACATTCTTTTATTAGTTTAAGTACCACACCAATAATTCTAATAGGTATTTAAATGTCTTTCATACTACTGAACCTTCAGTAACGTAAATGCAAAGAAAATTAATGAAGGGCTCAAAAGAAGAAATTTTTAAATTACACCGAAATTCTACAATTGGTAAAAAATAGAGAAACAACATGTTGACAAAACTCAAGCTAACATTCAAAAGAAACGATGAAGAGAGACAGCAGCAACAATCTGTAGCCACAAGTAATAATAATATGAATAGAGTGAAAAGTAAGTCAGATATTACAGATTCTGTCTCTAAATCGATAATGATGGATACTGCAACGAATAGCAATAATAAATATAATAGTGGCAATGTTGGTAGTACTATTGCAATAATGTATGGTAGCTCACCACCGGTATCTCCTTCCTCCTCTTATCTTACGAATTCCTTTTCAATAAGAGATAGAAGTAAATCTGATCCTACGCTTAAAGGAGTGAAAGTTCCTTCATTACGATTGTCATCTATTACCAATACTATCAGTAACAGCATTAATAACAATAGCATTGATAACACTAATAACAGTGACAATGAAAGTAGCACTACTACCGGCGACAGTGTAGCGCCAGAAATGAATAATAATCATACAGAAAAAGTTAATGATGAAACTTCACTACACGTCAACGATAAATCTTGCGCACTTGCCAATGAAAGAAGTGTCAACAACATAAATAACACAAAGGACGATAAGGTCACATCTAATTCATCCGCAACCAACAACAATAAAAATACCATAAGTCAAAAATCAACAATAAATACAGCTATACCAATAATAACAACACAAGAAAATAACAATAACAACCAACAACAAGATTTAGCACTAGAAAGTCCAAGAAATCATGGAGTAAATAATTTAATGAAAATTTATTTAAAATTTGACAGTTTTTTACATCAAGAAGATGGTAGATCAGAGTTTAAAGCCTTTTTAGAAAAATTACACAAAGAAGAACAAATATTATTTATTGATGATTTATACAAAATGAGAAAACAAAATAAATCAACAAATGATATTTGTAAATTAATTATACAAAAATATTTATCTAAAGATTCAAAATATGAATTAAATATTAAACATTCTTTACGTATGGATTTCATAAATATTGTAAATGATAAAACTATTGAAGAAGAACAAAAATTAAAACAAATTATAAAAATTGAACGAGAAATTATACATCAACTAAAAAAGGAAAGTTTCAGTAAATTTAAAAAAACTTCTGAATATCAGGTTTTTATTTTATCAAAAGCTTTAGAGAAAGTTGAAGAACAAACTTTAGAAAAAGATCCAGAAATTAAAATAATTTTAGAAGAGAATGAATTACAAGAATATAACAAATTATTTAAAAAGAAAAAGATTGAAAGATTATCACAATTAGTTGGTTATACACAACAAGATTTAAAGAATTTAGGGATAAATAAATTGGGACATCAAAAGAAGTTATTACGTATTGTAAAGTTAAAATTTGGTCAACCAGAGCAAGTGACGGTGTCAACTACAGCCACGAATACGACGAATGGCAATAATGGTAATAATAATACGAAATCAGTTGTGGCCAGTGGTGGAATGACGAGGGTAAAATCTAGGGAAGTGGATTTAGCTGCAGATGGAGATGAGGCATTAATATTAGATAAAAACGAAAGCGGAAAGTAGAAACAGTTACAATTTCTTCTTTTTAATCACTAATAAATTAAGTTAGAGTTAACGCACAATCCTCTAAATTTGCCTTAATACCAACCCACAAGCCCCAAAGCAAAAAAGAAATCAAAGCGGCAACCCATTCAATTAACGTATACACATGATCAAAAGTAGTTTCTTTGTAAATGAACGTCTCGTGGTGTAATGGTAGCATAGTGGACTTTGAATAACAAAAAAGTCATCCATTGACGGAGGTTCGATTCCTCCCGAGACGGAAGAATATTTTTTTTTCCATGAAGCAAAATAAAATAATTAATTTTAAATTATTTAACAATAAAATAAAAAATAATCTTAAAAATACTTTTAAAAATATTTAATTTTAAAAACAACTATCAAATCATTTATTTCTTGTTAAACAGATAAAATAAGAAATAGAAAAAATTTATTAAAATTTAAATTAACAAAAAAAAATAAAAATAAAAAAATTAAGGTATAAATAGTGTTTAAAATAAATATAAGTTTAAATTTATTAATTATAATTAAAGAAAATAATTTTAAAACTTTATTAAAAAATAATCATTTTTAAAAATGATTTTTTATATTATATTTTTTTTAACAAATCATCTCATTTCAAACAAAAATAACTTTAAATCATCATTAATTTTAATCTTTTTTCTATATTATTTTCATTTATAATAAAAATATTTTATTTATAATTTCTTAAAATATATTATTAAATATATAACAAATATTTCTAAATTCTAAATCTTTAAATTTTTTCAAATTAATAAATAATATATTCTTTATATACTTCTTATATCTCAAATAATTTTTTATAATCTTTAATTTTTTTATTTAAAATATAATAAATAAAATTATTTATTTCAATTTAACTTTAATTTATTATCTATTTCTTTATTTATATTTTATTTTTTTTAAATATTTTAATTTATAAAAAACCAACCATTTTTATTATAATTATAAAAAATAATTTTTACAATAACATAATAATTAAATACAAGGTATAAAAAAGAAAAAAAGAAAAAAAACTATAATAAATAAAATAAAACATAATAAAAACATTATTCTTCATTATTTAAAGCAGAATATTGATAATTAAATTTAGATTCTTCTTGACTCTTTCTAGAAATTATAATTCTACTTAAACCACAACCACAAATAGGAATACAACAAAATAAAAAGATTGAACCCAAAACAGCAACCCAAATAGCATGTAAAGTAATGTCAGATATTTTTTCTTCCTTTTCTGTATCACTATTTGCAATTTTTACAACAGCTACGTGTAAACCATAAGAATAAATTCCTAATAAAGTTAAAAGTATAACACTTGATAAGGCAATCCATAAACTCCAATGAATTGAACAAAAATAACGATATTTTAAACCACAACCACAAATAGAAAGAAATCCAACGATACCTGTAATTAAAAAGATTGAAATAGTGACATAATTTAAGATCATATTAACTAAATTATCACCTTCTGGTTTAATATTAAATTTTGTTTGTAAAATAATTAATGTGATTAAAAAACCTAATGATGGAAGTAAAATAATTACACTACCGAGTAGTGTACATAATTTAGAGAAGGTTTCTGTTGAATTTGATTTATTATTTGTCATTCTTTATTTTTTTTTTAAAGATTTTCT
>CADWAF010003396.1:0-10713 GCA_902984215.1 Willaertia magna | reverse complement strand
TAAAAATTATTAAAAAATATGAAAATAAATATTTTGTAAAAATTGAAAATGATTGGATCAATGGTTATGAAATTAAAATTAATAATTTTGCAATGGATTTATTTGGAATAAATTTTGAAATTAAAGATATTTTAGAACAAGAATATGGATTAATATTTTGGTTAAAAAATGGATATTTATTTTTTTTAAACTTTAATAATACTTTACAACAAATTGAAAGTTTAAAAAAATCAAAAATATTTATTAGTGTGCAAACTATAAATATGGTTAGTTGTTTTTTTGTAAAGGATGGTAAGTTAAATTTAGATTTAATATAGAAAATAAATTTTAAAATATAAAGAATATGGTCATTGCTATATTGTAAACAGAACATTAGATGAAGTTAGTGAAATTACAATTGAAAATGAAGAACCAATGTTTTATGGTTGTTATAGTTCTAATAAAGATATAATTATTACAAAACAAAATAAATTATATATTAAAGAAGGTATAAAACAATTATTTAAATATAAACAAACAAAATTTGAAGAAGAATCAAAAGTAATTGATTTAAAATGTGGATATAAACATACTGTTTTTTTATTAGGTATGTTTTATTATAATTTTATACAAAATATTTACAAAATGTGTACAAAATATTAAATTAGAAAATCAAAGTATTTATGCATTTGGATTAAATTCATTACATCAATGTGGTGTTTATGAAGCAAGAACAGATATTATAGAACCAACCAAGTTGACCATTCCATTAAAATATCCAATTTTATCTATTGGTACAACTTCTAGAGGAACTGTTATTTTCTGTAAAGAAGAAATTGTATTTATTGGCGAAACAGTTGATAAAGAAGTTGACTGTACAAAGAGGATATCAACTGTTAATTTAAATAATAATAAGGAAGAATTAAACTATTTTAATGCTGTTGCTTGTGGACCTTGGCATTATATTGTTTATAGAAAATATGAAAGTGTTACAAAATCGTTGGAGTATTTTATGTTAAATTTGAAAAGGAGAATATTTCAGTTTAATGATGTTACTATTGAATTTTAACATTACAATAAAAATGTTCAACTTGACAAAGAATTAAATAATAATTTATAACTGTAGATTTGATACATTACTTTCTGTAACGGTAGGTTTAATTATATCAAGGAAATGCTTGATTAGTGTTCGTTTGGAAAGGGAAAGAGATTCTTTACATTGTAACAGAAATTCCCCAAAAGGAACAACCAACAGTTTTTTCTCCAGCCCAAAAATTATTGGTTTATGGAATTTAAAAAAACTCCAGTGACCCCTAAACACTATAAAGGTTAACAACACATTCAACAAGATGCTCGCAACCAAAACAAAAAAACAACCCAAAAACCCAATAACAAATAAAAAGCAAAATGGTAGAATTAACAATTGATCAAGTTTTAGAAAAGATGAGAGAATTTCTTGAAATGCCTGAAGATCAACAACCAAAGGAATGTCCATTTTCAGAAGAAAAGAAGGTTTTCGTTCAACATAATCAACAATTAGTTACACAATGTCCAGCTTTCCACTCACATAAATGTCCATTCGATCATATTCATGATATGGAACATTTAAAGAAAAAGATTTCTAATATTCCTTCATTAAAAACTAGATGTCCAGTAATGGCTGAATCACATCCAAATAGTCATGGTAAATTAGTTGATATTTTAGAATATGAAGCAGAAAAGAAACAATAATTTAGTTTAATAAGATTGTGTATATTATATCACCTTATTTATTGTAAATACTATTGTTTAAATAATTTATAAAAATTAAAAAAAATTAAAAATTTTATTTAAATTTTATCTTCTTCTTTTACTTCATAATAGAATTTACTTTCCTTTCCAAAAGAATAGAACCACTTTCCAAATTGATTAACAATAGCTTGATGATCGAAGGCTAATGAATAATCTCCTTTCAATAATTTCTTTAAACTATAAAAACCTACATTAGCTGCATCATCATCTGCTTTTAATTCTTTTAATCCATCTACAATCTTAACGGCATAAATAATTGAAATTGTATGTTGTCTTGGATCTCTTTTAGGATCTCCAGCTACTGCTATTAATTGTAAATTTTCTTTTTCAGCCTTAAGATGAGTTTCTTCTAATAGTTCACGTACGCAAGCATCTTCAGGTTTTTCTCCGTAATCTATGAAACCTCCAGGGAAAGCTAACGAACCTTTAAATGGTTCTCTTCCTCTTGTTATTAAGCAAATTGAAAAACCATCATCTTCATCCGTTTCAATTTCTATTTGTCTTTTAATAACAACAATTGCATCTGTTGTAGTTGCTGGATTTTTATATTCCTTCTTCTTATTAGTTGTTGTAGAAGCTGATTCCATATTGGAAGATGTTTCTTGCTGTTTTTTCTTTTTATCCTTCTTATTATTCTTTCCTTCTTTCTTTAATTCTTCAACTTTCTTTTTATATTCTTCTTTTTTATTCTTATCATAATTATCTCCTTGCATTCTCTTTTCCATTCTTCTAACAGATTTATCTGAAATCTTTGTTGTAATCTCAAGAACATGACCTTGTTTTAATATTTCTTGTACAACTCTTGTGATATTTAAACAATCATCTATTCCAGAATGATGTCTTCCTTTTAATTCTAATTTAAAATAATTTAACATGGATGTCATTCCATAAGCTTTTTCTTTATAAATTCTTGTAAATTCTTTCTTTATATTAATCCATTGTTTATAAAAAGAAGGAATTGAAATATTATCTATTTCACATTGTTTCTTTAACATTGTATTTAAATCCCAATCACCACAAGTTACAAAACAAAATGATTTTCCATGATTTACAAATTGTTCCATTAACCATTGTTGATGTTTTGTTAAACAATTTTTAAATGTTTCACCTTTATCTACCCATTCTTGTTGGATTCCTGTTAATTCAGTACAAAATTTAGTTAAAGTTGGATTGATTTTTGGTTTTACATAATTGTGGAATTGACAATCAATTTCTAAAGTTTTTGTGTTTAAAGCGATGGTTGGGAATTCAATAATTTCATTTGGAAATGATTTATCTCCATCTTCACAAGTTGCTTCGAAATCTAATATTAAAAGATAATCAAAACATTGTTCTTTTAATTGTGATGTTGTGCTGTCTTGTTGTTGATTCATTTATTTTAATTTTGTTTTTACAACGTAAATTTAAATAAATTTTAAAACAAGAAATGAACTGGCACCTTGGATTTGAAGGCAACAACCGTAGGGAGAACATAGATACGTAGTTAAGGAGTAAGCTAATAAATTAATAAATATTTTATTTAAAAAAATAGTGGAAATACTTTTTTTTGTAAATTATTTACAATAAGGTTTTTAAATTGCAATTTAATTTTTTAATTTTGGAGATGAATCAGTAGTTGATGTCATGATTTGTCTTCTAAGATAAAGTCTCTTATATAACCATCGTGTTCTATAAAGTAAAAACATTGTAAGAAACATGGCAAAACAATTAATGAGACATAAAATATAAAATGTTCCTTCATAACAAGGTCTACCATGACATGTTAAAGTTCTAGGTGGTACAATGTTAATTTGATAGATGTAACCTGCTAAGCCAGTGGCAAAAGAATAACTTCCAAGAGAACCAGCAAAACTTTGGATTGTTGAATTGAGACCAAAATATTTAGGACCAAATCTTTCAGAGTTGAAACTAGGGGTAAGGGCAAACGTTCCTCCATAACAAAGCTAATAAATGATAGTTGGCATTTGATTGATATTTTAGAAATAAATAATAACTTACACCAAGTAAAATAACTAATGGATAAAAACCACTCAAAGGAACAACAGCAAAAAGAAATTGAGTAATTGCCATTAAGGCAGCACAAACTGCAATAAATGTAACTCTTGTAATATTTCGTTTTGGATTTAAAAGTTTGTCACTTAAAATCCCAAAAATCAATCTTCCTGCACAATTACTAAATGCAAAGACAATAACCATTGGATTTTGTTGTCCTTTCTTTCCACCATAAGCTTGTACAAGAGCTCCTAAATTATTAATAATTGTAATTCCAGAACCTACTAAAATATATTGAATTAAGAAAATAATATAAAAATCAAGAGACATTAACATTCTCAATGAATGTACATTTGGTATTTCTAATTTTTTTAATTGTTCTTCCATAATTAATTGTCTTTCATCCTTTTCTTCATTATTAATCACACCATCTTCCACTGATTCAATCTCCTTTTTATTTCCTTCTTGAAATTGTTCAGCTTGTGAATGACTGTCCATAAATATCGTTCCAAAAATCATGACAACAATTCCTCCTAAAATTGCACAAAAAATCAAATAAGGTTCCAATTTAGATGAAAAAATTAAGGAATATGCTCCAGAATAAATTGCAGAGCTAATTCCAAAACAACTAGCCAGCACTCCAACTATTTGTTATAACATATATAATTAAAAATTGGAGTTTAATAAAATTAAAAAAGTTTTCTTTAAGAAAAAAACTTACCTACAAGTCCTCTATTCCTTTCTGGAAAGTTTTTAACACTTGCTGTAATTGCTGCTGTATATCCACCTCCACATGCATTACCCATTAGAAACATAAACTATATGTCACAATTGTAAATTCAATGAATATTAAATGTTAGAACAATGAATGGATAATAACTAATACGTACTGCTGAAAGAGCGATATAATTCTCTGCCCAAGGCATTGCACCAGAAACTGTAAGTGACATTAAGAAATATGCAATGAAAAGACATAGTCCAGAAACAAAACTACAAGCTCTTGTACCTAAAAAATCATTTACTATTGAAAAGAGAAAACTAAAATTAGTTCCTAAATTGGCTGCCGTTCCAATTGTATTGACTTCAGTTTGTGTGAAATCAAATTTTCTAACAAGTTGACAAGTGTGAAATTGTGTGAAAAATAATTTTTTTGACAATACCTACGTTTTTAGAGATGGACTAATTGAAGAGTAGGAATATTGTGTACCACAAGCAATCATTACAATTGCTCCTACAATTAGAGTAATCCATCTTCTAACTCTTTTAAGTGATTCCGATTCGTAAAAGTTTCTAAGTTTTATAAAAGGCCTAAGAAATTTAAATCTTTCATAAATTGGTGTTTTAGTTTGTTTATATTCTTCTTCTTCTGGAATAGTGCTAGTAGTTTGATAATTATTTGTTTTAGATGCATGACCTAGCAGAAATGAAGATTCTTCATTCGGAGATGAATGTTCTTGCATTTTTTATCATGTCCTTTGTAAATTTGACATGTCAAAAAGATCATAAAAATTGAATTACCTTTGTGAAACACTTTTACCGTCTTCTATTATTGAGGCAGAGGTAAAGTAAATTCAACGTTGAATACAACTTAAGGTTGTTTTTGTTGTGATATAAAGGGAGGTATAATTAAGGAAATTTCCTTAAAAATAATGCTAGGTCTATATTACTGTGCAGAATTAATAAACTGTTATTATTTTTTTAAAAAACAATGAAGCCTATTTCTTTCATTCTTCTTTTATGTTATCTATTAATATTATTGCCTTATCTCTCCCTTCAACAAACTACAACATCTTCTTCATCTACTATTCAATGTCCAATTAACTATATTTTAGGAGAAAATAATCAAACGTGTATAATTATTACAAATCATCCAAAATTCTTAACAACATGTACATTAGAAAATCCTTGTAATAGTAATAATTTTTATTGTCATTTGGGAAAGTGTGTTCCATGTATAAATAATAAATTTTATTCTAATATTGGAATGTATTGTAAAGGTTATTTATTTGTTTCATCTGTTGGATGGGATGGATATTTTGAGAAGAGTATATTTTTATGGTTATTCTTTATTGGAATATTAGTTTTATATTTAATTTTATATTTATTTATTAACTTTTTTAAGTACAATAATTCAAAATTTAAAAAACAATATAATAGTTATATTTATGAACATATAATTTCATATATTAATAATTATTATTAAATAAATTATTCTTCACCTTCAGGTCTTTTAAATAAATCAGGATTATAAAATCTTTTATCTAAAAGTAATTTTAAATCTTCTGGTAATTCAGCTAATTTTGTTACAAAAGCTAAATCATGTTTCTTTACTTGATTTAAAATTGTTTGTTTTTCTGCTTCCGTTCCGAATAAATCTACAACTGAAAAAGACTCTTTAACATTATAAATATATTTTTCTTGCATAGGAAATGGTAATTTATATTTTAATCTAAAGAAAGCTCTTAACAGTGAATATGACTCTCTATTTATTTGCGGAACGTTTTTAAAATGTTGATATTTAAATATTCTATCTACTTTCATTCTTTTTTTTTTTAATTATTTGAACTTTATTTTTGATTGAATTTAACACGTTTACAATAATAATTTAAAAGAATTTAAATTTCTTTGCTAAGAATAATAAAGTAGTAGTTACACCAACAGTAAGTAAACCATAGGATAACCATGAACTTGTTGAACTAGCACTACCATCTTTACCACTTTCATTAATCTCTTTCTTTTCATTATTTCCACTACTAGTGCTATTTCCACTGCTAACAGTAGAAGGTTTAGGTACAGATTTTGGAGTGGTATTAGTTGTATTTGCTTGTTGTTGTTGTAACTTCTTCTTTTGTTGTAATTTCTTATCCTTTTCATCTTGTTCTCTGTATTGATGATATAAATCAACAGTTTCAGCTCTATCATGAATTTCTTTTCTAATTGAAGAATTAGTTGAGAAGAAATCGGAAGATACTTGTTCAATTATTTCATTTACTTTTTCTTCGGAAATAACTGCTTTATCCTCTTCTTTCTTTTCTTCTTCAGTTTGAGCTACAACCTCTACTTCTTGTTTTGGTTTTTCTTCTTCTTCCTTGACATCTTCTATTATTGGTTCTTGTTCAGTTGTTGTTGTAACAACCTTTTCTTCTTCTTTTGGTTGTTCATTATTATTCTCAATTAATGTTTTTGCAATTTCTTCTACATGTTCTTTTTCGACAATTACAAATTCTTCTTCTATTGATGGAGAAGAAACTGTTACAGTTGTTGTTTCTTCTATTGTTGATGTTGTTACTTCTTCTTTTGGTTGTTCTTCAACCTTTTCAACAATTGTTTCTTCTACAGGTTTGATTTCTTCTTCTTTTGGTGTTTCCTTTACTTCTTCTACCTTAGTTTCCTCAACTGTTGGCACAATCTCTATTACTTTTTCTTCTTCTTTCTTTGGTTCTTCTTCTTTTATTTCTTCAACAACAGGTTCAACAATAACTTCTTCTTCTTTCTTTTCAACAACTGGTTGTTCTTCTACTTTTTGTTCAACCTCTTCCTTATCAACAACAACAAATGAAGAAGATACTTCATTATTATTACTTGTTGTGTTATTATCTTCTTGACTATCATTTAAATAACCACTATTAATCATAAAAGAAGTCATCATTGCATTATTATTATCATCTGATGATTCACTAACAACAGTTGTAGTACTAATAATTGATGAAACTAAATCTTCATTTACTTGTTCAACTACTTTTTCTTCAGATTGTTGTTCTTGTTCTTGTTTATTCTCACTAACGTTTGTATTTTCTTCAACAGTGGTAGTAGTTTCTTCTTTATTTACATTTTCTTCTACAGGCTTAACTTCTTCTGTTGTTTCTTCAACTTTTTGTTCATTATTTTCAGTTGTTGTAGTTGGTAGTGTTGTTGTTGAGGTAACTTCATCATTAGTTGTATTAAGGCAATTGGTTTGTTCTTGTTCTTCTTCTTGTTTATTGTCAGTTGTTGTTAAGATTTCTTTCTTTTCTTCTTCTTGTGGAATAACATTTTCTACTTTTTCTTCTTTTGGTTCAATTTCAACAGTTTCTAAAACTTTTGGTTCTTCTTCTTTTTTAACTTCCTCTTCTTTATTTTCTTGTTCAACAACTTTTGTTTCTTCTTGCTCTTCTTTCTTTTCAATAATTGGTTGTTCTTCAACAGTAGTTGTTTCTAATTGTACATCTTCTTTCTTTTCCTCTTCTTGTGACTTATTTTCATCAATTGTTGTGGATGGTTCAACTGTAGTAGAAGTTTCAGTGGATTCAACAACATTATCTTCGGTAGTTGTTGGATTTGTTGTTGTTTCTTCTACAGTTGGTTCTTGATTTACTTCATTATTATCATTATTAACAATTAATGAAGATGAAACATTTTCTTCAATTGTTTTTTCTACAACTTGTTCAACTATTGGTTGTTGTTGAGAAGCTTGTTGTTTATTATTATTAGTGTTATTATTATTTCCTTTCTTTTGTTTGGTATTATTGTTTTGGTTTTGCTTAGTGCTCTTTACGTTTTTCTTTGGTGGCATATTTTTTCAAAAGTGAAATTGTTTTAATTTGAAAAACCCAAACACTTATTAAATTGATTTGGCAATTGTGGAAAGGAAAGTGGGTCACAGAGTAAAGCGATCAAACCTGAAGGGATAGAGTTGAAGCTGTCAACACACTACTCACCCACTTTTACACAACCATACTACTGAAAAAAGGTTACCTTTGACAATTTTATCTCTAACTATTTGTTTAATCACAACAGCTATCACCAACCACGAGTGCAGTAACAGCAGATAATGTTCTTTTGTTGTTTCGGAAAGAAAAAAGAAGGAATTAAAAACAAACAAAACAAACAAGAAAATCATAAAGAAAATGACGAAGAATTAGATCAAAACCATTCACTAACAAAACACGACGTTTTACAGCAAGAAGTTGAAAATAATATTGAAAATACAGAAAATCATGAAGAAAATGATGAAGCGAAAACAACAAATAATAAATTTAATCCAAACGTTAAAGAGTTGACAACTCAAGAATTTCAACAACTTTGGAAGACTTTTGAATTATCTACAATAATGACATATAATTTAAAGAAAAATACAGATTTAGTAATTACAAAAATTGAAAATTTATTGGACGATTCATATCTTTACACTTTAGCTTCAGGTAGTTTAGATAATGATAATATTTTTAAGTTTTATAATTATTGTGAATTATATAATAATTTATTTTTAATGGAGATGTTTATAAATTTAGAAAAAGAAAATATAAAGGTTAAAATAAAATATCAAAGTAAAGAATATTTAAAATTATTTCTTGAATTATTTGAAGATATTTTAAAAGATATTTTACAATAATTTTTTTTTTGTATAATTTTTATTTGTATATAATTTTAAATTAAAACAATATATCCATCCATATTAAGAAATTACATAATAAAAAAGAAACTAAACCAAAAATAATTAATCCAAAATAAATTAAAACTTTTTTATAAAAATATTTCATTTTTAAATAAATAAAAAAATATAAAGTAACAAATATAGACAATATTCCATAATAAATATAAATATTCCATACTTGTGGTAAATAATAAATATTTAAATCATAAGAATATAAATTATTTAATTTATCAAAATTTAAAGATAACACTCCATAACCACATTTCTTTGTTCCTTGTAAAAAACTAAATGTTGGAATTGTATGTTCATAAATTATATTCTTTTCTTCTTCCTTATTTGTACTTTCATTATTATCTAAATTTAATTTATCATTAATTTCATGATCAATTTTACAATATTCATGATCATCTCCACTTAAAACAATAAATGGATTAATTTTTCTTAATAAATATTGAGTATCACTTTCACTTACAACATTTTGATATCCAACACCATATTGTGATTTTATTCTTTTCTTTTGTTTATTTATTATTTCATTATTTAAACAATATTTTTCTCTAAATAAGGGAATGTGTGAAAATAAAATAAATTTTGTATTTTCCTTTTCAGTTTGTTTTAAAATTTTATCTAAAAAGTTTTTAATTGTTGAAAAATACATTGTATTTAAACCAATAAGTTCAACATTTGTATTTTCAATTAAAAAATTAAAATTTAAATTATTTTTAAAATTTTGTAAAAATCTTTTCTCTAAAAAATCAAAATTTTTAAAATGACTTCCGTAAAGACCAATATCGTGATTACCACTACCTACTAAAATAGGAATATTTTCATTTAATTTTAAATATAATTTATCTTCACCTTGTTTTAGTCCAAATATAGAAAAAAATCGTTGTAATTCTAATTGAAATTCATCATCTTCTAAAATTCTACCGTTATCAAAAAGATCTCCTAAAAATAGAATACAATTTAAATTTTGTAAATTCATTTTGTAAATTGATTTTATATTTTTTTTCATAAAAATATCAGTTATAAAAAATAATAAATATTTTACAATTTTTGGTATATTTTGTGATTTATGTAAATTATAAGAATAATTATCTGTTAATTGTGGATCTGCAATTAATAAAATATTGTAAACTTTTTTAATATTTTCATCATTTTTATTCATTGAATAAATATCTGGAAAATAAGTAAATTGAAATCTATAAACTAAAATTTCAAAAAATAAAATATTTAAAAATATAAATATTAATAATTTAAAAATAAATAAATGAACATTTATTGTAAGATTATTTAATTTATTTATTTTATCATTTATTTTAGAATTATTAGTATCATTTGAATTATTAGAAAAGAAAATAATTTCATCATTATTATTCCACTTGTTATTTGTTGTTTGTTCTAAAATTGATGGAGAATCAATACTATCGGAATGTTTATTCTTTTCATTGTTATTTGAATCTGAATTGAAGAGTGGAAGGTTAATTCTTTTCATTTTTTTCACATTGTAGATTCTAATTAATGTTGTTTATTATTTT
>CADWAF010003395.1:0-11869 GCA_902984215.1 Willaertia magna | reverse complement strand
GTGCCATAAGAATAAATTACTTTCGTTAACAGGAGCCGCTGCTATTCCTTTTAATGCATTCTTTCTTTGAAATGGTTTTATTTTTTTTGTATTTTTTCTTTCGAGAACGGCGGGAAATAGCTTTAAAAAAATTTCAAAAAAAAATTAATTAAAAAGTTTACAATGATTGTAATGTGTTCTCTCCTTATTTCCTTTGTTAAAGCTCAGTAACTTTTTGTTTATAATATATTTTTTCTAAATAAATATTTTTAATTAAATATAAAATCACAATCAACTATTTTCCATACATTTTTAAAATTAAAAATATCTACAATTTCTTTTTTTGTAACTGTAAAGTAAACAACTGAATGTACACTGCATCTAACTTTAAATCTCTTTACATCTTTAATAAACTTTGAAATAACATCTGAATGTTCTATCATTTGATAATTAGAATCTTCTTTCTTTAAAAATAGACAACTGTGAGCTCCAGTTGAGTAAACTTTACAATTTTCTATACAATACCAATTATTAACAATTATCTATTTTTTTTAAGTACTTACTTGTTACAATAATTGTTCCATATCCACCACATTCTAATTGATAAATATCTTCTTGTTTAATTTCTGAATTTTGTAAATTAAAATCGGTTGGTCCATAAATTTTATCTGTTGGAAAATTATTTGAAAATTGATTAAAATTATTTAATCCAAATATTTGATATTTATCGTCCACTTTTAATAATAAATAATATTAAATAATCTTTTTGTAAATATTAATTACAATAAAAAACTTACAAGTTTTAAAAGAGCCAAAAAAATAACCAATTATCATTTCTTTAACAAATTTACAATTTTCAACTAACTGAAATTCATTTGGGATTAAATTAAAGTTTAATGGTTGAGCATCTGCACCATAAGTATGATCTCCACAACTAAAAACTTGACCATTGTCAGTTAAAAAAAAACTTGTATTGTAAGAAGCACCAATGTCAATTATTTTTGTATTATTATTTTGTAAAATATTATCTAAATTACATTTACCAAAAATATAATCAAAAGAAGCTGATTTATAATTTATATTTCTTCCATGTCCAAGTTTTCCATTAACTATTATTGTAAATTTTATTTTGTATAAATTAATTGTGTAAAAAAAAATGTTTTTGTAAAATAAACTTACAAGTTGTTCCTAAAGAATAAACGCAACTGCCACTTGTTAAAAATAAAATATGATCAACTCCAGATGCCACTTTAATAATCTTTTTATTTTCAAATAAATTTTGATCTAATTTTCCACAATATTTTTTATCTTTATAAGATAAATAAACTTCTCCTTTTTCTGTTTGTGGAAATCATTATTTTACATAATTTACAATAAAATACAATTTACAATAATTAACAACACTTACTCGTAATAAAAGCATAATTATTTCCCCATTTAGCTGAAATACTTTCAATTGGATCATTTTTTGTAAATTTAAAATAATCAACACAATCTTTTTTAAAATTAATTCCTTTCCAAAATTCATCTTTTAAATTTTGTGGTTTTAATAAATGTGAAACAACATAAACAGTTCCATCAGTTGTTAAAATAAAAGTATAATCATAACTTGTTTGAACATCTTTAATTGACAATCCAAAAATTAAAATTGAATTATTTGCTAAAATTGAATTGGTAATGAATAAGAAATTGTTTGTTGACTGTTCCTTTAATAAAGTTGATTTTAAAGTTGTGATGTCTGAAATGGTTTTATGAATGATAATATTTTTCGGAATTGATTTCTTCTTTTTAAAGAGCCACATTTTTTTTATTTGTTTATTCATATTTATAAGCTGAAAACTAGTTGATATAATAATATACTAAATTAACATATTAATTTTGTATTTGAAATAAATATATTAAAATTATTGATAATAGTAAGTTTATTAATAAAGAAATAATTTTTATTATATCATATATTAACTAATAATATGTTATTTTAAATATAGTTTATTTTTTAAATTTTATTAAAAAAACTTTATTTTTTATTTTTTTATTAATTTAATAAAGTTATTTAAAATTAAATTAAAAAATAAATAAAAAAATTTAATTTAACTTTTTAAAATTTTATATTTTTTTTATTTTTATATAACACTATAATTAATCTTTTTTTAAATAAAATTTATTAACTATAATCAAGTTTTCTTTGAAAAAACAATATTAAAATAATATATATCAAACATTATAAATAAAAATAAAAAAATATTATATCAAAAGCAATAAAAGTTTAGGGTTAAGAATAAAAATTAAATTAAATGATCACTATAATTTAATTTTTATAAAATATATAAAAATATTTCTAAAAGTTCTTTAAATAAAGATATATTTGAATATTATTTTAGTAAATTATATAAAAAATAAGTATATTTATTTTTGTTTATAATATTATTTATAAATTTAATAATTTTAATAATTTGTCTATTAAAATTTAATAATTTATATATTGTTAAATTTTTTAAATAATTTTAAATTTAAATACTTCATATTAACAAATAAATTAATATGAATTATTTTTTATAAATTAATAATAAATTTTTATTTATTAAATTTAATATTTTTTTAAAATATAAATATTTATTTTTTAATTTTTATTTTTTAAAAATTTTTATATTTCTT
Source organism: Willaertia magna (assembly GCA_902984215.1). Taxonomy (NCBI): domain Eukaryota; phylum Heterolobosea; class Eutetramitea; order Acrasida; family Naegleriidae; genus Willaertia; species Willaertia magna. The sequence goes on along the minus strand of CADWAF010003395.1, from coordinate 9,235 downwards.
TTTTATTTATTTATAAATTATTTTGTATAATATTATTATTATTATATTTATTAGTTTCTTTATTATTTTTTAAATTAAATTTATTTAAAAATTTATTTAAATTATTTATATTAAACTTATTTTTAATATTTAAAATCTATTATATATTAAATTTAATAATATTAAAACATTTATAGATAAAAATTTATAAAAATTTTTATTTTATTGAATAATTTTTTTATTTTTCTTTTATAAAAATATTTTAAATAATTATAATAGCTTTTATTATTTTAATATTAATATATAATTAATTTACTAAAACATTTTAAAAAAAAATAAAATAACAAAAAAATAAAATAAATAAAAAAAAAATTTTTTTAAAATAAAATTTTTTTATAAATTATAATAAAAGTTATCTAAAAATATTTAATAATTTTTAAAATTTTTATTACTTACTTCTTTTTATAATAAAATTTATGATTATAATATGATTTTAGAGAATTTATAATTAATATAATTAATAAATAAATATAACTAACTAAAAATGAAGTAAATTTATTATAAATTTATTATATTTATTAATGAATTTAAATATATTAATAATTATAAAAGTTTTAATGGTTTGAGTATGAAAAATAAGAAGAATTATTTATTATAAATAAATTTAATATTTATATAATAGTTTATATAAATAAAAAAAATTTAAAAAAATTATAAAAATAATAAAAATTTATATAATAAATTATTTATATTAATAATATTTATATTGTTTTAATAGTTTTTATAAAAAAAATTTTTATGATATAAAAAAAATAAATTAAAAAAAATTAGTGATATATAGTAAATGATATATAAAAATAAATAAAATAAAATATAATAAAAACTTTATTATTTATTATTAATTACAAAAAATTTATAAAAAATAAAATAATTATTTATAACTTATTTTAAAAAAAAACAAATTTTATTTATTAAACTTGTATTTGTTATATTTTATATTATTTAGTAAATTTAAAATTAATAATTATTAATAAAAATTTTAAAAAAATAAACAAAAAAAAACATTTCAATTATTAATATAAAAATTTATTATTTCATTTATTAATTAATTCATTAATTATTGTCAATATAATGATTTTATTAATTTAAATAAAATTTTTGTTTAAAAAATTAATTAAATAATAACAATTTTTTATTGATTGCAAGTTAAATAATTTTATAATAATAAAGAATCTTTTTGAAAATCAATTAATTTATTTAATATTAAAACATCTTTTTTATTGAATATATTCTTTAAAATTATTAAAAAATAATTAATAATAATCAAATTTAAATTTTAATCTAATTTTTTATAATACTTTTTATCTTTACAAATAAACTTTTTATTAAATTCCTATTAAATTTCTATTTTTATTTATTTATTAAAAATTTAATAATTAAATATTATTAAATTTTTTAAATAATTTTAAATTTAAATACTTTATTTTAAAAAAAATTAATATATTAACTATTATAATAAATAAATATATTTATAAAAAATTAATAATATAGTTTACAATTTATAAATATAATTAATAAATTAATTGTAATTAGCTAAAAATGAAGTAAATTTGTTATAAAATTGTTAAATTTATTAACGAATTTAAATATATTAATAAGTAAAAAAATTTTAATAATTAAAAAATTTTTTTATAATATTAAGTAATAAATATGTTATTTATATTTTAATATTATTGTTTATTAATTATAAATTATTTTTAAAAAATTAATTTAATAGTTATAATATTTATAATATTTATATTAATAATATATTTTAATAACAATTTAAATAAAAAAATAATAAATTTAATTTTTTTAAATATAAAAATTTATATTATAATTGATAATAAATATTGTAATAATATATAATAATAAGTATTATTATTTGTTAATAAAATAAAAAATAAAATAAAAATATTAATTTATAAAAAAAATTATAATAAAAACTTAACTATAAACTGTTATTCTGTAAATATTAAAATAATAAAAATAAAACAAAATATTAATAAAAAATAAAAAATAAAATTTAAATAATTATTATAATAAGAATGTAATTAATTGAATAAATAAAAATTTTAAATATTTTAAAATTATCTCTATTTTAAAATATAAAAGTAATAAAGTTTATAAAAAATTAAAAGAATTACTTATTATAAATAAATTTAATATTTATTTAACAATTCATATTAACAAAAAAAATTTACAAAAATAATAAAAATTTATATAATAAATTATAACAGTAATTTTTGGTTTTAATAAAAAAGAAAATTTATAATTTATTAAAATTAAATAAAGTAATTAGAATTAAAAATATTGATTTATTATTTTTTAATGATAAATATTTATAGTATTAAGTAAAAAAATTTAATAATAATAGATATTAAGAAAGAAAATGAAATAAATATAGTAAATAATATGTAAAAATAAAGTATAACAATTATAAAAACAATTACAAAAAATAAAATAATTATTTATAATTTGTATTTAAAAAATAACAAATTTTATTTATTAAACTTGTATTTATGTTTATTTTATTTAGTAAATATAAAATTGATAATTATTAATAAAAATTTAAAAAAAAATAAATAGGAAAAAACATATTTCCATTATTTAAATTCATCAATTATTATTTTGTAACTGATTTTAGTAATTTAAATAAAAATTTTATTTAAAAAATTAATTGAATAATAATAATTTTTTATTAATTGTAAGTTAAATAATTTTATAAAATCTTTTTGAGAATCAATTAATTTATTTAATACTGAAACATCTTTTTTATTGAACATTTTCTCTAAAATTATTAAAAAATAAATAAATAACATTTAATTTTATTAAATATTTGTGCTTCAAAAATGTAATTTATATCAAAAAATCACAGTCAGTTATTTTCCAAATATTTTTAAAATTAAAAATATTTCCAACTTCTCTCTTCGTAACCGTAAAATAAACAATTGACGAAACGCCACATTTCACCTTAAATTTCTTTAAATCTTGCAAATGCATTGAAATAACATTTGAAAGTTCAGTAATTTGATAATTATTATTAGTTTTTGTAAATGGACAACCAAATGATCCAGTTGTATAAGTTTTACAATTTTCTATTATTAAAAAACATGAATTTTTAATTACGTTTTTTAAAATATATAACTTACTTGTTACAATAATAGATCCATATCCACCACATTCTAATTGATAAATATCTTCTTGTTTAATTTCTGAATTTTGTAAATTAAAATCGGTTGGTCCATAAATTTTACCGAGTGGAAAATTATTTGAAAATTGATTAAAATTGTTTAATCCAAATATTTGATATTTATCATCCACTTTTAATAAATAATAAATATTAATCTTTTTGTAAATATTAATTACAATAAAAAACTTACAAGTTTTAAAAGCGCCAAAAAAATAACCAATCATCATTTCTTTAACAAATTTACAATTTTCAACTAACTGAAATTCATTTGGGATTAAATTAAAGTTTAATGGTTGAGCATCTGCACCATAAGTATGATCTCCACAACTATTTTTATATGAAACATATCCTAAATTAGTTTTAATAATGTATACTTTATCTTTCTTATTAGATGGTTTAGATGGTATTGCAGCAAGACATTATAATCAATGTTCTAGATTTGGTGCAGTATTAGATATGGTTACAGATAGATTCTCAACAGCTGCATTAATTACAATTTTATGTAAATTTTATCCAAATTATATATTTCTATTTATTTTATTAAATATTTTAGATTTTATTTCACATTGGATTAGAATGTATGTTGGTTTAGTTTTAGGAAATACAAGTCATAAAGATGTTGATTGGAATAGAAGTTATTTATTAGCTTTATATTATACTAATAAATTATTTATGGCAATTTTATGTGTTGGAAATGAATTATTTTATATTTATTTATATGCTTTATATTTTTATAATGATTTATTAAATCCAAATAAAACTATTTTAGGTTTTATTATATTTTATATTTTATTAGTACCTACATGGGGTGGTAAACAAGTCATGAATTTTATACAAATGTATCAAAGTGCTAATGAATTAGTTGAATATGAATATGAACATGATGTTCATCATAAAAAGAATTAAAAATAAATTATTTATTATGGTTTTTTATTTTTTTTTTGTATGTTTTTTATTATTTATTATTTAATCTCGTTTATATGGATGATAACGTTCTTCAGTAGATAAGGATTCAATTTTTCTTTTCCATTCTTGTTCGTAAGAAAGTAATGGATTATCCATTAAGATACATCTTAAATAGATATAGATTGGAGTAATGATGAAGGCTTCTTGATAGTAAAAGGCTGGAGATTTATGATCAAAATAGAAATGTCCAAATAATTGTATTAAATTAGCTAATAGATAGATTACTATTCCTAAAAGTAAGGTTTGATAAATTATTAAGGAAGGATTATTGTTAATGGTAGAGGGTGATAATGAAAAGTAATTATAATTATTAGAAAAGAAGAAGAAGAAGGAAAGGATGAACATTGTAAATTTTAAAACAATGAAAGAATAGATGGAAGTACATATTCCAACATATTTATCAATTCCAAAAATAAATAGGTTATAGATAATTGACCATGAAATTATTAAGGAATGAATAATTAAAAAAGTAGTATTGTTGATATTACTGTTATCAATGTTGTTAATGTTGTTGTTGTTTGTTGTAATTGAGGAAGGAGATGGTTGTTGAAAATTACTTGTCGGTTGACTAAATAGAAAATAATAATTTACAAGAGAAAGAAGTGAACCAATTGTAATAAAGAAACCACTATAGAAAGGGATTAAACCAAAAAAGTGTACCCATCTATTACCTAAAGAAGAATGAAAGAAATGAACGAATGAAAAGGCTCCAACAAATAAATTATCTGTTTGATTAGTTTTGTCATACCAATTACCAAATATGTTACAATAAAGTGGATAGAATAATTTCCTTAATATTAAAATTGGATTACCATTATCATGTTTTGTTTCGTGGTTATTTGTTGTGGTGGTACTTGAACTTGTTGTAGTTTTGGATGTGTTTGTAGTAGTTGACAGTTTGTTATTGCTGTCACTGTTGTCCTCAACAAGGTGTTCGTTTGAGATGAAGGAAGTGGAAAGGATGGGACTAGACATTGTTTTTTGTTCTTGTGTTAAAAATGTTTTGTGCATCTTTGTTTTAAAATTAAATAAAAATATTATTTTTAGAAAATTACAAAATTTATTTTTATTTATTATATGATTTCCTAAAATAGACATACCATTAAACAGGTATAAAATATCAAAAATATTTAAAATAAACGTCATTCACCAATTGTGAAAAGCAAAATCTCACAATTTAATAGAACAACAGCAAGTATAATTATTTTTCAATTTTAGTTTAGCCATCAATTATCTGTTTACAACACAAAATGCCCAAAAAAAATGTTTCAATAATCAAGTTTGGCGGTAGTTGTTTAACTAACAAAGAAACAAAACATTCCTATCATGAGGAAAATATAAATTGGTGTTGTGATCAAATTCAATATCTTTATCAACAACAAATTCCTACAATTATTATTCACGGAGCTGGTTCTTTCGGTCATTTCGAATGGAATGAAGTGAAAACTTTACTAAAAAGTGAAAAAGAAAATAATCATATAAATCATAATATTCTTATGAAAATAGTTGAAACTAAACATGCAGTAGAAACTTTAAATCATTACCTTATTAAAAAATGTTTAGAAAAAAACATTCCAGTAATTGGAATATCTCTTTTTGCTTATCCATCAATACATTCTCAAGAATTTAAAGAGTTAATTTTAAAGTTATTAAGCCAAGGATGCGTTCCAATATTACATGGAGATGTAAACTTTCAAAATAATGTTCATTACTCTGCCTCTCAATTAATACCATTTAAAGTTATTTCTGGTGATGATATAATTGATGCCTTGTCTTTTCATTTTGCAACATCTAATGATATTATTGAAATGGATTATTCTTCGGTTCAATTTATATTTGTCACAGATGTATATGGAGCTTATTTAACTTGTCCTTCTAATAAAAATGATTTAATTCTTAAGGATTTAATTAAAGAAATTAAGGTAGGAAACAACGAAAAGGAATACTCAATCGAATTATATGATAGAAATCAAAACACATCCATTCACACTGAGCATAATTCCATTCAAACAACAATTACCCACCAACACGATGTGACTGGAGGGTTTGAAAGGAAGCTATCCACTGCACTTAGAATAGCTGCAAAGAGAGGACACACCGTTTTTATCATAAAATCAAGCACCGATTATCTAAAACAATTATCCAACCTTAATGAGACTGCGGCCATTCCCTTCACGTTCATTGGGACTAAAATATACAAAGATATTTGCAATTAAAAATAGCTGCTGCCAGGAATGCTTGTTGGCACTCTTTGAATAAATGCTTGTTCAAACTTCTTTTCTAATTCTTGTTCCCTCTTCGTTTTCATGTGCATGTCAGCTAATGTCTGGTGTGAGTTTGTGTTTGTGCTGTTTCTTAGCAGGGCTTCTACTTTAGTTTTTCTATCCAACTTTTCTACTTGCTCCAACTGGCTTTCTATTGTTTCTTTAAATTTTTCGTTTCTTAGTTTTTGGGCGGCTTGATTTCCAAGTAATTTTGCTTGTTTTTCTCTTTGTTTTCTCAATTTCTCTTTTTCTTCTCTTTCTCTTTCCACCTTTTCTACGTCTTTGGTGTTACTTGTTGGATTATAGTCAAAGTGCTTTATAACGTATTTGTTGACACGAATAGAGGAAGGTTTTTCTTCTTTTTCTTCTTTAGATTCTGGCACTTTCATGTGGAAGTAAGATTTAGAGTAGTTCTCAAGTATTTCTTCTCTCTTTAATATTAAACTGTTATTAGAATTCAAAGGACGGTTTTTCATTAGGTATATTTCATCATAGGAAGGAGTTTGATTGACTAAAGTGCCACTTTCTGTTGGGTAATCAATGCTTTTTGCTTTTTCTCTTCTATTGTCAATTTCGTCTAATTTCTTCCTTTCCACTTCACGTTTTTCTTGAATTACTTTCATTCCTTTTTGAAATCTTTGTTCTGCTCGTTCTCTTGCAACTTTACTCTTCTCTTGATCAACCAACGCTTGATACTTTAATTGTTCTAGATGAAGAACGGCATTTCGATTAGCAATTCCAATATTTGACTCAATGTCATTTAGTTTATCCTTGAGATCTTTTAATTGTACCTCCTTTCTTTCTTCCCAAGCCTTTTTAACGACACCAACATGTTCTTGTACTTCCTTCTCCCTTACCTTTTTATATTCTTCTCTCTTTGCATGTGCATGTAGTTTTGCCTGATTTCTCACTTGTTTTAATCTTTCCAAACGGACCCTCTTCTCTTCTTCCTCTTTTAATCTTTTAATCTCTGTATCGGTAAGATACAAATTACTTCTACCACCACTATTGCAAGCAGTACTAAACTTTTTCATTTATTTTTTAACGTAATAAAAGAGCGGGAACTTTATTTAAAGATTGTTTTGCTTAAACACAAAGTTGTGTACAACACAAAGATTTATTCGTCATCTTCATCTGGTATCATAGATCTAATCATTGATTGTGCTGTACAATACCAATAAGTATCTGGTGTGAATTCAATTCTAGAGATAAAATTATTGTATTTTCCAACTAAAACATGCATATGTGCATGACCTACAGAATTAAAAGGAGGTAAATGAAAACCAAATCTATCTTCTATTTGATTACTATGTAATGAATTAAAAAGTTCACTATGTCTTTCTTTGAAAAATCGTTTTGCCACTACATACATGTGATGAACTATTAATACATCAATTTTAAAAAATTTAACACATGTGGGTGGCCATGCAATTTGGCATGTTATTAAAAAGAAATAAAAATGTGAAAGCTTACCTGTCTTAAGATATTTAATATCAAAGGTCCTAGCTGAAGAAATATGTTCAATCGGGATTACTAAATAATGGAAATCTGCTTCAGGTCTAACGTCTTCTACAATGTAACAAATATCATCTCTGTAATGAAAAACATTTCCTTCCTTAGGTAGGTTACAAAAAACACATTGATTTTTTCTAAACAGATTTATGAAAAATAAAATTGTTTTTTTAATTATTGTATAAGTCAATATCACTAGGAATGATAAGAAAAGAAGAAGGTGAAATAATGGAGTTCTTTCTCTCATTTTTTATACTTCTCCACTAAGAATCAAAATAAGTTGGGTCAAGGTGCTTGTTTGGTTGTACAATGTAATTCCTTTGTTTTGCGTGGGTGTATTGTTACTTGTCTGTGTTGTTTGTTTTGTGTCACCCTTTTTGTGTGATCTAATGACATTCTGGTACATTATTTATAGAAACTCCTTTTCTTTGCTCTTTTCCCGCCGAAGATATTGCCTACCATTTTAGCGCGTTTATATCAATTAAAAAATGAATTTAATTGAAGGTTTTAAAAGTTATTTGATGTTTGAGAATCAAACAAACGAGGGTAAGTTATTAACTTTTGCAAATTTGCGTAAATGTTATATAAGGCTCTAACAAAAGTTTGGAAGAACAAGAGTTTGAGGGAATGGTAAGTGTTGAGAACGAAATAATGGAGATGGAGGCAACGAAAAACCCATCCTTCAGAGTAATTCCTCGATTCTTTTTCCCTAGTAGGATTGAACGAAATAGTTTTGTATCATTGTCTCCGGAAATGTCTCAACCAGCTAAAAATGTTCAAAATTTATTTAAGTCTTTGGTAAAAGAACTGTATTTAGAGAGATGTAGTAAGAAAGTACTAACTTCATCAGAATTGGACAGGGTGTGGGAATTATTGTTAGAGAAGGATACAGGAATTATTGATAACGCCACTGAGAAAATAAATTATAAAGGCTACAAACAAGTGGCAACCAAATTCCCTGAGTTTCAAAGCCTAGAATTCTTTAAACCTTCTCTCTTTTTAAAACTTCCAAAGGACGATGAGGGGAGAGTGGCAATACCTGTTTATTTCAATCATATACTGCGTAAAGTTTCCTTGATTCAAAATAGATTAACCCTAATGAAGTTTGACAAAGATAATGATGGCTATCTAACAGAGAAAGATGTAGAAGAGTTTGTTAACTTTTCCATTGACAGTTTTCTCTTTTTAAACTCTAACCCAACGCTAAAGAATGAACAATTTAGAAAGATTTATATTGAAACTGGAGTTAGAAAATTCATGTTTTTCCTTTCCCATAGCAATG